>VYZU01064610.1:0-17569 GCA_013401355.1 Ceyx cyanopectus | reverse complement strand
TTTATGTGAGTCTCTGCTGTTTTACTGAAACTACTGTTGGAGTGGGTCCAGAGGAGGGCAACAAAAATGATCTGAGGGCTGGAACCCCTCTGCTGTGAAGATAGGCTGAGAGAGTTGGGGTTTTTCAGCCTAGAGGAGAGAAGGCTCCAGAGACACCTTATTGCAGCCTTTCATGATGTGATGTGATTTTATCTTGCTGTGCTCTCAACAGGAGAGAGAGTCTCGAGAACACCTGCGCCTTGGACTTATGGCCCTTCCTGCTCCAAAGAATGACTTTGAGATTGTTCTGCCTGAAAATGCAGAAAAAGAACTTGAGGAACATGAAGTAGATGAAACCTTTGTAGAAGACAGTGCTGATATAGATGCCCGCAAGCAGGTAGGTGTGTGAAATGCAGCTGGTGCCTCTGGTTAAAAATAAAGGAAGTTCCTTGCATAAATTTTTCTCCCTGAATCCTTTTCTTGATTTATTAGTTATGTAGCAAATGTCATTTTCTATGATGAAGTCTCTAAGAATGTGTCTGTTCTACCTCTGTCTTTTGTCCCCCCCAAAAGATAAGAATAATCAAAAGCCTTTTTCTCCAGAGGCACACCCTTGGTGATAAGCAAGTGATTCTCTCAAGGTTAAAAGTTGCTGTTGGTGAAGCATAAGAGGGATATGCACAACTTCAGGCAGCTGGCAGCACATGGATAGAAATCTGCCATGCTGTGAACTGATCCCTTTTGTATGAATTTTGTATGAACTGGAGTTTTGACTTCATCAGAGGGGATTTTGCCAATGGCTGTGAAAAGTGAACAAAATATTTTTTTAAATAAGTCCCATTCTCTGATATCTTCTAATATAACTAGAATTTCCTAGTTCACATTATGTGATTCAAAAGGATCACATTATATACATATAGATGCATGCCTTGTGCAAATACATCCTAATAAAAACATCTGAATAAATACAGAAAATTTGGATGTAGGATAGAGAATTTGAGTTGTAATATCATACAAGAGAATAGCACCCTGCCCTTCAAATGATGGCATGACTGGGATTAGAATGTGAAAGACCTTGGTCATCATTCCTGAAGTTTTAGACAATGCTGCCTTTTCATGTTATTTGTTGCCTGAAAGTGGAATTTAAGGAGAAATCTCATGTTTTTACACTTTCACTAGCATTGTTTTAGTGAACTAGTCACTTCCTATCACTGAAGAGGACAAAGTCTTGGCTGCAAATAGAAGCCTTTCTGTCCCTGGTGGATTTCATGTCTGGAGAGTTAGAGGGGTTGTCAGACTTGATGTGGAGAAATTGTAAAGAATGAAGTCTGCTGGGATGAGGCTGAAGGAGAATTTCATGGCTGGAAATGACTCTTTGGGGGTATCTCTCCTCTTAATTTGCTGTGCTCTTCATGTTTACTTAGAGGCAGTAAATTCTGATGTGATCACATTCTTTGTCTCTGTCTTCATAACATAAAGCCTTTATGCTTTAAGGAATCTTTNCCTACAGGACCTTTTCATCAGTCTGTGGTGTTGACAACAGTGAGCTAAAGGGAGTTTAATTTTTGCCATTAGGAGCACTTGGATTTGAAATGTCCAGTAACCCGAGTCCCATCCAGATACTTTCATCACCTTTAGCAACAGATGTTTCCATTCTTGGAGATCCAGCCAGATGTACCCTACCAATTAGATGTGGTATTAAAGGGTATATACCTAATAGGTAGCACCTTGAGAACTCCTTTTATGTGGCTGATTCTGCAGCTTTAACTGTGGCTTTGGATATCTCCCACCAGGCCTATTGACATTTTTCTTCTTGGGCTAGCTGAGGATCTCTACCTCAAGTTTTTGGCATGTTCTTCTCACAAAAATAACTTCAAGTTCAGACTTTGAAGATTTCCCTTAGCTTGATAGACAGGATTTATTTGAAGTCCTTCATACACTCACTTTGGTTCTGTCTTAGCCTTTTTATGATAAAAAAGGGGTTTTTTGCTGGTAACAGGAAAACCAGGGCTTAAATTTCCCAATGGACTCTCTGGTTTCCAGGTCAGGTGTGGTTTATCTCATTTTCATCCTGTGCCACAACCCCCAGATTTGTGAGCTACTGCAACAACAGAAGTTCCAGTTAGGTTTGGAGATACCTCTGTGGTCATTGTCAGTCTTGGACACGTTTTCACATATTTTCAATTTCTTTAAAGTTATTTATGTGAGTCTCTGCTGTTTTACTGAAACTACTGTTGGAGTGGGTCCAGAGGAGGGCAACAAAAATGATCTGAGGGCTGGAACCCCTCTGCTGTGAAGATAGGCTGAGAGAGTTGGGGTTTTTCAGCCTAGAGGAGAGAAGGCTCCAGAGACACCTTATTGCAGCCTTTCATGATGTGATGTGATTTTATCTTGCTGTGCTCTCAACAGGAGAGAGAGTCTCGAGAACACCTGCGCCTTGGACTTATGGCCCTTCCTGCTCCAAAGAATGACTTTGAGATTGTTCTGCCTGAAAATGCAGAAAAAGAACTTGAGGAACATGAAGTAGATGAAACCTTTGTAGAAGACAGTGCTGATATAGATGCCCGCAAGCAGGTAGGTGTGTGAAATGCAGCTGGTGCCTCTGGTTAAAAATANCCACAGAATCTAATACACTAATCCATCTTGCCTGACCTTAGGTGCTTGGAAGTAATTACTGTAATGTAATTACTCCTTCAATGCTCAGTAAAAGCAAAGAGACATCTTCAGAGCAATTCCTTCAATGTAAGATAAGACAGATGTTAAGCCAGATGAATTTAGAGTGGATGACTTACCACAGGTGGTAGGGAAATCTGAGCTTGCAATTAAATCCTGATTACTGTAGCCCAGAATAGTTCCTGGTGACTGAATGATCTTTTCTCTCAGTAGCAGTGGGAGTTTATGTAGTTCCTGAAACTTCTCTAAACATAATGGTGTCCCTAGATTTCAGGTTGACAGGTCTTTGGTTACACCTTGACAGGTTTAAACACTTTATTTTTGGACTCTTTTAATTGCATGTTATAGTTTCACTGTCTCACAAGAAAAAAAAATCTAGATGGAATTTATTAATTGTATTCATGTAACTTTTTTCAGTGTTCAGACTTTTGTAAGTAGAGCTCTTCAGGATAAAAATAAATGACTGTCTCTGCACTTCTCCTAGGACACCTTCTCATGGACAAGAAGGTTTAACTCCTCGTGGCGGGCTGACTCCTAAACCTGTGGTTGGTACAACTCCTGGTAGAACTCCACTGCGGGACAAATTGAACATAAACCCAGAGGAGGGAATGGTAGATTACAGTGACCCATCTTATGCAAAGCAAATGGTAAGAACTTCTTCAGAAGTGGAAATCAGTGCTCTACAAATCTTTAGGGTTTTTGATTCTCATCTCCTGAACAGGATTTTATTTTATCATAAAAGCAAGTGTGATTTCTACTGATTGGCTCCAGGGCTGTACTCATCACCTGACAATAACTGATCTTGCCACTCAGAATGATTTTTGATGGACTGGCTAAAAGCACCCTGAAGCTGTTTGTTGAGAAGACCTAGTTAAGTTTCAGTCCTGCTCCTGTCTTTGAAGCTGACTGGGAAACATATCTCAAGCAAAGATTCATTTTTCTTGCAATCCTACACAGTCCTCAAATCCCTCATCATCTTGGTTTCCCCATTTACCTACAGGACCTTTTCATCAGTCTGTGGTGTTGACAACAGTGAGCTAAAGGGAGTTTAATTTTTGCCATTAGGAGCACTTGGATTTGAAATGTCCAGTAACCCGAGTCCCATCCAGATACTTTCATCACCTTTAGCAACAGATGTTTCCATTCTTGGAGATCCAGCCAGATGTACCCTACCAATTAGATGTGGTATTAAAGGGTATATACCTAATAGGTAGCACCTTGAGAACTCCTTTTATGTGGCTGATTCTGCAGCTTTAACTGTGGCTTTGGATATCTCCCACCAGGCCTATTGACATTTTTCTTCTTGGGCTAGCTGAGGATCTCTACCTCAAGTTTTTGGCATGTTCTTCTCACAAAAATAACTTCAAGTTCAGACTTTGAAGATTTCCCTTAGCTTGATAGACAGGATTTATTTGAAGTCCTTCATACACTCACTTTGGTTCTGTCTTAGCCTTTTTATGATAAAAAAGGGGTTTTTTGCTGGTAACAGGAAAACCAGGGCTTAAATTTCCCAATGGACTCTCTGGTTTCCAGGTCAGGTGTGGTTTATCTCATTTTCATCCTGTGCCACAACCCCCAGATTTGTGAGCTACTGCAACAACAGAAGTTCCAGTTAGGTTTGGAGATACCTCTGTGGTCATTGTCAGTCTTGGACACGTTTTCACATATTTTCAATTTCTTTAAAGTTATTTATGTGAGTCTCTGCTGTTTTACTGAAACTACTGTTGGAGTGGGTCCAGAGGAGGGCAACAAAAATGATCTGAGGGCTGGAACCCCTCTGCTGTGAAGATAGGCTGAGAGAGTTGGGGTTTTTCAGCCTAGAGGAGAGAAGGCTCCAGAGACACCTTATTGCAGCCTTTCATGATGTGATGTGATTTTATCTTGCTGTGCTCTCAACAGGAGAGAGAGTCTCGAGAACACCTGCGCCTTGGACTTATGGCCCTTCCTGCTCCAAAGAATGACTTTGAGATTGTTCTGCCTGAAAATGCAGAAAAAGAACTTGAGGAACATGAAGTAGATGAAACCTTTGTAGAAGACAGTGCTGATATAGATGCCCGCAAGCAGGTAGGTGTGTGAAATGCAGCTGGTGCCTCTGGTTAAAAATAAAGGAAGTTCCTTGCATAAATTTTTCTCCCTGAATCCTTTTCTTGATTTATTAGTTATGTAGCAAATGTCATTTTCTATGATGAAGTCTCTAAGAATGTGTCTGTTCTACCTCTGTCTTTTGTCCCCCCCAAAAGATAAGAATAATCAAAAGCCTTTTTCTCCAGAGGCACACCCTTGGTGATAAGCAAGTGATTCTCTCAAGGTTAAAAGTTGCTGTTGGTGAAGCATAAGAGGGATATGCACAACTTCAGGCAGCTGGCAGCACATGGATAGAAATCTGCCATGCTGTGAACTGATCCCTTTTGTATGAATTTTGTATGAACTGGAGTTTTGACTTCATCAGAGGGGATTTTGCCAATGGCTGTGAAAAGTGAACAAAATATTTTTTTAAATAAGTCCCATTCTCTGATATCTTCTAATATAACTAGAATTTCCTAGTTCACATTATGTGATTCAAAAGGATCACATTATATACATATAGATGCATGCCTTGTGCAAATACATCCTAATAAAAACATCTGAATAAATACAGAAAATTTGGATGTAGGATAGAGAATTTGAGTTGTAATATCATACAAGAGAATAGCACCCTGCCCTTCAAATGATGGCATGACTGGGATTAGAATGTGAAAGACCTTGGTCATCATTCCTGAAGTTTTAGACAATGCTGCCTTTTCATGTTATTTGTTGCCTGAAAGTGGAATTTAAGGAGAAATCTCATGTTTTTACACTTTCACTAGCATTGTTTTAGTGAACTAGTCACTTCCTATCACTGAAGAGGACAAAGTCTTGGCTGCAAATAGAAGCCTTTCTGTCCCTGGTGGATTTCATGTCTGGAGAGTTAGAGGGGTTGTCAGACTTGATGTGGAGAAATTGTAAAGAATGAAGTCTGCTGGGATGAGGCTGAAGGAGAATTTCATGGCTGGAAATGACTCTTTGGGGGTATCTCTCCTCTTAATTTGCTGTGCTCTTCATGTTTACTTAGAGGCAGTAAATTCTGATGTGATCACATTCTTTGTCTCTGTCTTCATAACATAAAGCCTTTATGCTTTAAGGAATCTTTGCTGCAGTAATCAGTGAGTTTTCTATCACAGTTCTGAGTGTGTTCCACTAGCTGGAGTAACACTGAGCTTGTCTGTCTAGGCTCTCAGAGAAGCAGAACGTGCAAAGGAGCTGAAGAGAATGCACAAAGCTGTTCAGAAGAATTTGCCACGGCCCACAGAAGTAAGTGGAAACAATGGTCACTTTTAAGGAACAACACAGCAATAAAGATTTTCACCATTGTAGGAGGAAACAAAGTTTTAAGTAGATCACAAGAGGATGAAATCTCTGTGTATGTTGGTTTCAGTGTTAGAGGCAACTTTAAACAGCAAAATGGTCATGAAGAATTTCATATGCACAAATGAGAGCCTAATTGTGTGGTCAGAGAGCTCTTTGTGTGTCACACCTCAAGGGATTTTGGTACCTGCTCTGCATGGTTTAGCTGATATATAAAATTTATACTATAAATTGTATGATCTTTAGTGAATGTCTTTATGAGTTTGGTTTTTTGTTTTTTTTTTTATTTAATTCCTGGTCAGGTTAATGAAACAATACTGAGACCCTTGAATGTGGAGCCACCTCTAACAGACTTGCAGAAAAGTGAGGAGCTAATAAAGAAAGAGATGATTACTATGCTGCATTTTGATCTTCTGCACCACCCATTTGGAGAACAACCTAGTGGCAAGAAGGGGAAAGGCCCAGGATTTGGGAGCAACAATGCAGAACATATGGCTTACTTGGAACAAAATCCTTATGAGAAGTTCTCCAAAGAAGATCTCAAGAAGGTGAGAATTTTATGGCCTAATTCCCAATGTCTCCTTATGTCATAGTTCTCTACTGTTGGAAAGACAGGTGGAGTCAAACCTGCACAGAATTGAGTTGGGAGATCTCCAGAGGCTTGTGTGAAAAGCTGTGTAAAGATAATTTAAGGGCACATTCTCTTTCCTGTGGGCTGATGTTCATCAAGGTGCTCCTCTGAATGCTGAGAATGCTGTATTTGTCCAAAGACATTGTCTTGTAGATACAATTTTGATTGTGTTGTGATTGCTTTTAACTAAGGGTAGGAGCTGTGATACCCCAACAGTTTCCAAATTCCACTTTGCTGTTTCCTGAAATTGTTGTTAAACCACTGAGACTTTCACTCTGGTTGTGACCTCCACCTTCTCCTGCCCATGTAGTTTGTTAATCCAGATTTACTAAACTTTTTTTTTTCCATAGCAGAGCAGACAAAATGGGACAGTGGCAGCCAGATTATAATTTGGAGCATCAAATTGAGTTTTTTAATTATGCTTGTTAGGCTTGATCCAACAGCTCTGTGCTGGTGCTGAGCCTGCTGGGCTATGGCAGGTGATCTTACAACATACCTAGTTAAAAAGTGCTGAATAGGCAAAATAGGTTGTTGCTGGCTGAGACAAGTCAAGTGTCTGGGCACTCTGTCCTGCATTGTAATCCCAAATTAAACAGCAATCCTGTACCAAGGATTCTGGTTCTGGTTGTTCATTTATTTAAGTAGGTACAGATGTTGCCTTTTGCTGCCAAGTAACAGAGGGTTCAGACACACAGGGCTGTGGTTTGCTCTTTCAAAGAACTTCACCTGTGAAGTTGTGCCAGTAACCTTTGACCAAATGCTTAGAGGAATTAAAAAAGAGGGAAAAGGACAAAATCCTGTGCCACCATGTCATCTGTTTTGTGCAGACTCCTGCTATCTGAGAGTTGCCTTCTGACAATAGCTGTGGTGTCTCTACACCTAAACCCTGTATTACTTTAAAGTGACTCTAAAAAGATATAAGCAGATTTTAAATCAGTCTCCTTGACTTATATCTGACTAATGAATCAGGAGGCTAAAATGAGAAACACTGAAGAGTTTGTACTTCCAATTTGCTGTGAAATGAAGAGTTATATGTGAAGATTTCTGAGCAGGAAAAGTTAAAGATGGAAAATACAGTTAGATAATGAATTTCACTGCCCTGCCAGTGTCAGATTGTTCCCTTAGGAGCACTCTCTGAGTGCTTTCTCTGGTTGTTTTGAAGTGCAGTGAGAATTGGGTTTTCTGTCACTTCCCTTAGAGACTATTACAGAGGCCAATAGATTTTGTCTGGAATCTTTCTTCATAGTCCCTGGAAATTTTGTCTCTGAACTGATGAGCAGAAGGGTTTTTTTCATCCTTGACCTTCTTGCTCTCTAACATTCAGTGTAATATTCCCTCTTTGCCTAAAACCAAATTCAAACCAATATTTTTTCCTATCTCTGTGCTCTCATCTGGGGCTTATTTACTTTGCTTTATTTCTTCATTTGTTTTTAGAACATGTTCCTAATAAAATTCCTTCATAAAATGCTCCTTTTCTGGTGCATCTGTCAACCCTTTTAGAAGTGAAGATGTGCACTTATATCCAGTGAAGTCCAGATCAGCAAAGATACTTTAGGTTTTTATTTACAAATAAAACTGGGAGGACCTGTGTGCCTTTGTAATTTTGTGAGCGAGGTTCTTGGTCAGAAATACTAAGACTTGTGAGAAAAAAAGTTAATTTTTCCAGTTCACTGTAAGTTACTTTGTAAACTAAACTGGAACCAGCAGAATGCTCCTCTCTCTAGTAGTTCTCCAGCAGCAGAATGTGTGTTACAGTCAGTGTTTTCTGCAGTGGAGCTTGTGCAGCTCACCCCTTAATATTTAGAGTTGACTTTCCAGGTTGTGTGGAGAAGGGCAAGCAAAAGGAAATGAAAAGTGATTTTTGTTTCATAGAACAGCTGCTTCTGTCTGTACAGTTCTCCCTCCCCTCAAGGTCACTGCTTTTATCTCTTCTGCAGCAAGATGAGGTATCTAGCTGTGCCACAGCTTTCATTAGCTCCAGCAGAGTGATGTCAGGTTTGCCCAAATTATATAAAATGAGGGCTAGTTGTGCTCTGAGTAGCCTTCTAGCCTGGGTTTCATTTATAATCCACAGCATCTGTGTTAGATTTCATAGTTAACTTGATGGGGAGCTTTCTTTTAGCATGAAAAGAGAAACTGCCCCCGTGAATGCACACCAAGGGATGGAATGGAAGAGGAATTTTCTTGTATCCTGTGTATTGTAACTGCAATTTATTTCTCATCATTCCCAACAGGCACAGGATCTACTGGCACAAGAGATGGAGGTGGTAAAGCAAGGAATGGGGCATGGAGAACTCTCCAGTGAAGCTTACAACCAGGTGTGGGAAGAATGTTACAGCCAAGTGCTCTACCTGCCTGGGCAGAGTCGCTACACGAGAGCTAACCTGGCCAGCAAAAAAGACAGGATAGAGTCACTTGAGAAGAGGCTTGAGGTCAGTGGTGCTTTTTTTCTGCTTTTTAGACCTGCCCTTTTGTTGTTTCAGTTCCCCTCTCCCATGTATTTTGTTTCTTTTTTTCCTACTTCAGAGTTACAGGTTACTTTATCAATCATTCAGGCCTTTTGGTGGGATGCCTTGGAAAAAGTTATTGAGGAATTCTCTTAGGGAGTTCATAGATGGGCTTGAGGTGTTGAAATCACCCTCTCTCATCCTCCTTCCCTTTAAATACCCCAGGAGTATTCCCACACACTGTTTCTCTTCACACTATCAGCTCCAACCCTGCTCATCACACCCATTTTATTCTCAGCAGGACAGTAGGTCAGGTTTTGCTTTCTTAATTCCATGTGGATTTTTGCCTTTTTTCTTAATCACCACTGTTAACAGATGACTTCTTTCTGGTTTTGTACTTTTGTATTGATCACTCCTTGATAGTGATCAATATGAGATACTTCACAGGAAGATGCTTAAAATGTCTGTCCCAAAACTCCTCTCAAGTTCTCTTTCCAACTTAAGACTTGTTTTCTGATTGACTATTACCTACCTGAAGGTCCAGATAGTCCTGAATTCTTGCTAGGCTGGTGTCCTCTGCCAATCCCAGTGATTCCCTCCAAAAAAAGAGAATAATGGGTGTTTGTGATCCTGTTCCACTTCATCAGGAAATAGTAGTTTTCTTTATTGAGTGCATTTTAAACTCAGATTTAGACTTTGCTCTTGTGTAGTTGCATAACTAATATTTTTTTGCATGTACCAAATGCCAGAGCTCAGATAGCAGCATCTCATCAATGTGTCTGCTGGCAGTTTGAGTAGTAAGGGACCAAGAACTGAAGCTGCATCTTTTCCTGCTGAGTCTGTAGACTACAACATTGCCCAGTGTCAACATGCTTGTATTGACTTACTCAAAATGCAGCAGTCTCAGGCCTTAATGAGGAATTAAGATTTGTTGGGGTGTTATGGGATTGAAGCAGTTGTATGTGGAGAGGAAATCATCTGAGGTTGGTGCTCCATTCTTGGAAACATTCCAGGTGAGGTTGGACTGTGCTCTGAGCAGCCTGCTCTAGTTGAAGATGTTCCTGCCTAGTGCAGGGTTGTTGGAGTAGATGATTTTAAGAGTCCCAACCTAAACCAGGCTGTGAAGATTAGTGGACTGGAGCATCTCTCTTATGAGAAAAGGCTGAGAGAGCCCTGGGGCTCTTTAGCTGGAGAAGACTGAGGACATTTTATTAGTGGTTATCCATATCTGAAGAGTGGGTGTCAAGGGGATGGGGCCAGACTTTTCTGTGGAGCCCAGCGACCTGACATGAGGCATTTGGCACAACCTGGAACCAAGGAAGTTTTGTCTGAATCATGAGGAAACACCTCTTTCCTTTGGTGGTGCCAGAGCCCTGGAACAGGCTGCCCAGAGAGGTTGTGGAGTCTCTTCTGGATTGATTCAAAACCCAGCTGGATGTGATCCTGGGCAACTTGCCCTGGGTGACCCTGCTTTATCAGGGGGGTTGGACTAGATGATCTCCAGGGGTCACTTCCAGCTGCTACTGTTCTGTGATTCTGTGTGATTTTATGATTTTTTGCCTATAATTCTCTAAAATGTGCAGACATCAGATGATTTTTTTCCATGGTGAAAGGAAACTTAAAAAAAAGAGGTTCTTCTGTATTTAACATTAACATAACTACTGTTGCTAGAAGTAAATCTCCTCAAACAGCTCCTAACACAGAAATAACAGGAGAGAGAGGCCAGAAGGGCTGATTTTTCACTTGATCCATACAGCCTGAATGTGTTTCTTGTAAAATCTGTCACTCAAGAATGTCGCCCAGGTATAGACTCCCCAGTCATCAGTCAACCAGTCGGACCAGTTCACCTGCAGGTCGCCCAGTAGCCGAGAGCTTTAGTTGCTGCACTCGGCCAGCAGAGGGCACCATTGCCCTGCCCAAAGCTGCTCTGAGTTGGGCAGCAGGGGCTGCGCTGGCCTCACGCCAGCAATCCGAGGGCTGTACCTTATTTGTGTACAAATGTTTTTGAAATGTAAATATCTTACGCCCAAAACGACATTAGAAGTGCTTTATTAAAGCTGCAAAGTCAGGCCAAGTTAAGGAATGCACAGCCAGCCTTATTCTGGCAGCCTTAATTTGCTTCTGCATCTGCATTATGAGACAGTCTTTAATTTCATGATTACAGCCTAGTTTTTCCACAGACTCATTTACTGCACAGGGTGGATGGTACTTGCTTAATGAGTAGCTATTGAATATTTTGTTTTCTTTTTATTGTTCAGTGTGTGGCCCTGTGCCTTTCTGCTGCACACTGTTGCTGCAGCCTAAATTGGTTACTTCTGTGTGGGCTGTCTCGTGCTGTTGATTCCTGTTCATCTCCTCCCAATATTTGAATGAGTAAGTTGATGGTGCTATGCTTTTTAAGGGTACTGAAGCAAAGAAAGTAAGGTCACATCATGAATTTGTCAAAATCCTCTTGTTTTGTCAGTGCTCGTTGCTCTGTAGTCACCAGTCACCCAGGAAGCAAAATACAAATCAGAGTTTTTGCCAAGAAAGAAAATTTGGGTTCATTTGATACCAGGGACTAACAAAATCCAGTCAGCTGTTGCCATGATCATGTTCTTCATGTCTTGCTGATGGAGCTGCATCTCTTCAGATGAGCTGGGAGCTTGAAGTGCTGCTAGCCAAGGCTGATTGCCTGGTGAATTAGAGCAAAATGAGGGAACAAGCTTGTGTGTGTCTGTTCAAAACACCACCCCTCCCAGTTCAGTCAGGCCCAGCAGAGCTTTCTGTGCCCCACAGGTGCAGGGAAGGGGCTGTGCTGCCTGTCACAACTTGCTCTCTGTTGAGTGCAGGTGGACTCAGCAAAGCTAAATTTGAGCTGGAAATTTCTCCCAAGAGTGTGCAAAATGCAGTTTACTTCAGCTCGGATGCCTGACCTATTTAAAAGGCCCTTACTAAAAGCAAGGTATAGAGTTTTTTAAGTATAGGTCACCAGCTGAATCATTTTTTTAAATAATAAAGCATAGCAATTTAATGAACAAACGAATATATAATGAAAAAACCCACAGCAATTATCTTTTTTTTTCCCTAACCTGTTCGCAACAATGGCAAAGCCCACCTTCACCTTAATGCGTTTCTGAGGAAAATTGTCTGACAGCAGTATCAGTTGAAATAGATATTTTAATGGGAAGTATCGGGCAACCTTAATGAAAAGCAGGGATATTAGCTCAGCTTTCAGTACCCCAAAATACTTTGGCTTCCTTTGAGAGAAGATGAGAAACTGTAACATGGGAGTTTGCCCACAACAGAAACTTAATGTTGGTCGCTTTTGGGGCTGCTTCTTCCCCCTCGTATCACACTAAGAGGAAAAAAAACCCCAGAGACTTTAGTGATATTTACTGGAGACAGCTGCACATCAGATAGTCAGTGTCTAATACTTCCATATGGGATTGCTAACACCCTGCAGATCCCTGAGCAAAAAAAGAAAGGCAGCTCTTTCCCAGAGCTGCCTTCGTCATCAGGAGATCGCCGGCTGGATTGATGGCGTGGACAACCAGTCAGCGTTCCCTAATTGGCCTGTTTTCAGTGCCTGAGTGATTTAGTGGTGGCAGCCTTGGATCTGTTGACATGACATTTCTCTTTTCTGCAAGAGATGGTGATATCACAACCAGATTGGTGCTGTTATTGATGAACTCGAGGAGGAGAAGCGAGGCGGCTGCGGAGAGCTTCTGTTTGGCTGGATATCCTTGTCCAGGCATCAGCAGCACTGATGCACAACTCAACAATGGTTTTCATGTTGGAATGTGCTGCTCTCTATGAGTAATTCTTTATTGGCAGGGTATTGGACTCTCTGAATGTGTTACTTAACACGGCTTAAGAGTGTTACAAGAGGAGCATGTGAACTATTTTGCATTGCAGATGGGGCTTTTCGGGTCCATGCGAGTGAATCTCTGTGACCTCGCTGTGTGTCTGTGGTACAACTTAGATTTGCTTGGATCCTGGGGGAGTTTTCTCAGCTTTCTCTCTAGTTT
This sequence comes from Ceyx cyanopectus, assembly GCA_013401355.1. Lineage (NCBI taxonomy): Eukaryota > Metazoa > Chordata > Aves > Coraciiformes > Alcedinidae > Ceyx > Ceyx cyanopectus. Next base: position 4,445 of record VYZU01064610.1, on the reverse strand, counting down.
GCATGCTTCTAAAGCTTGTGGTTTCTTTTGCATTTTCAGGTGTGCTTGTTACTGAGACAGCACCTGGAGAAAATGAGTCTTCATAAGATTAGGAATAGAGAAATGACTCCTAGAACTAGAAAATGGTGGAATCCCTGAGTAGTCTGCTTCTGGGGTCACATACAGTCATTGGTACTACTGTGTTGCCTTTGCAGAACATGCTTTTTTCTTCATAAGGTCTGTTGGGAATGGAGTTGGCACCAGAGGATCAAGTCTGAGGGTTGTCAGTTTGTTGTCAAGCTGTTGAGAATCTGCCAGAGCTCTTTCTGCAGGACCATTGTTGCACTGGCTGACCTCTGCTTAATGTACCCGACTACATGTATTTAGCACAGCAGTTTTGGAGGGTGTATATGTCCTGTGGATAACACAGAAGTATGGTAGATCCCCTAGGAATTGTCTTTACGAGCATGTGAAAACACTTTTACTGTTTACCAGTGTGGTCACCATGCAGTTTGTGTTATACTGGGATACTTGAACATTTTATCTTATGGCAGGAAGTGTCTGTGCTCCTTATCTTTCTCCAGCAGCCCTCTGCTATTACCTCTGAGCTTGTAGGAGTGATCTTGTAATTCTGTGGTAATCTGAATCAATTCATTGAATTGGCAGAGAATTAATTATTTTTAGATTAAACAGTAGACCCCTTTCCACAATAGCCAGATACTAGATCATCTTAGCTATAGCACATCATGTTCTTGTTTGTAAAATTCTGGAATTGCTGTGAGATCCACAACAAACTTAACCTGTAGAGGAAAGTAATAAATTATAAGTTTTTTAATTGCCCGGCTTGTCTGTCTACAGTAACTAAAAAATGTGGCAGGGAGGATAATCAGATTTATCTGGAAGAGACCAGTTCAAGAACCCTGGGTTTGCAGTGATAGATTTTGAAGGTAATTATACTGTGCTCTCTGCTGTATTATCTCATCAGACACAACAGTCACCTGTGTTCTCTTGCTGTTATCAAAGCTGTTAGCCTGAGGTAGTTGTTGCTGTCTGTGATCTTACTGTAATTTATTGATTTTTTTTTCATAGAGGTAGGGAGATTTCAGAAAAGCTTAGTAATAATTATTTTTTTTCTTCTTAAACTGTGTTCTTCTAGACATGTTTCTACTGTAATTGTGATAATGCTGTTAGTCTTAAAGGAATTGCCCAATAAAAATATTTAAAGTGGGCTTTAACTTATCCAGTAACATTATGGATTACTCTAGATGTAGATGGTTGGATGCTGTGAATTTCTGGGGGACTGCTTGCTCTTGATGTACCTTGTGCTGTCCTTACTCATCAGCCCTGCCTACTCATGTTACATTTGAAGGCAAGTTGTTGTGATTTCTGAAACATAGTTCACATGGAGATTGTCCTTGGGATATTAGTTTTGACTGTGAGTAGAGACAACAGATAGATAGACTGAACCCATGTTGTTCTACACTGGAAATGCCATTTTCTGGTTGATAGTAACCCCAAGCTTCAGTTTCCAGCAGGATTGACTGTTACCTTCTACTTACTCAGAGGTAAGAGGCAGGCTCTACATAGAGTAGTTTCCCCTGCACAAACTGTAGCATTTCAAGTCAAAAAACTGGAAAAAAAAGCTGTGTGCAAGAGCAGGGAAGTGGAGAAATACTTTAAAGTAGATCAATTAATTATTTTTTGTTTAAAAACATGCTATTGTAGAATATCAAGCCAGTAAAGGCAGGTCACCTAAACATGCACAGAGGATGCCCTGGTGTTTTGCTCATCTTTGTACCTGGGCTGGTTTGAAATGCTGGTGAAACCTGGGTGGTGTGACCTGGTGTTGAGCAGGAGGCTGTCAGCTTAGTGTGCATTGTCTCTTCCAGCTGCTCTGGCTGCCTGAGCCAATATGAGGCAAGTTCACAAACCCTGCTCTTTAACATAAGTGAATCCAGCTCCTGCCAACAGAGCTGAGTATGGGAGGGCTGCCTGTGGGTCTGAGGTGAGGAAGGAAATTACAGTAACATTTGGAGTCCTCTATGGGTTCCAAGAGTAACCTGTTCAGCCAGCGTGGCTGAAGCTGGCAGAGGATTTCTCTGCATAAGCTAAGCAGCTATATGATGAGATGTTGATTCTCCAAGGTCATGGAACAAGTTGGTTTACTTTTGACTATGGCTCTGCTAAGAACATGCAGTGGTTTTTCTTTCAGGCCTTTTTTTTTTTTTAATCCATCAGGCATGATGAAGAAAATCAATTAGAAGACAAGAGAGTTTAATGTTAGGGATTACCAGAAGCTCCACATTTAATAGAAAGACAACAAAACAGGACAGGGAAAAACAGCCCTTTGAACTCAGGAGGGGTGTCCTCAGTAGACTTAGTGAGATGAGAAATTGTGAAAATACACTTTTGAAGGCACTTGAACCTTCCTTTCTCAGAGTCAGTTTTGCTTAAGACTTTCCCAGTGGATGTTTGTTCTCATGAGCAGCCTTCCCCTGGTCTTTGTAAGGTTTAACTAAGGACAGCAATTAACCTTCTATCTAAACTTTCCTTGCCAAATTTAAATCCCTCTTCCTTTCTCCGTGGACATAAAAACAGATTTCATTCACTGTCATCTTTGGGATATTAAAAACACGTTGTGTCTTTATTTTCTCTATTTTTGTTACATGGCAAAAAAAATCAAACATCACCCCCCCCCCCCCCCCCCCATTTATTTTTTCAGTCAAATCTCCCTTTTTTTTTTGGTATTATGTTTTACAAACCTCTGTTTCTGTCAGTTGCTCTGTTTTGGTTCCTCTTCTTTAGATCCTGGTATGGTATTGAAAACTGAACACAGCTCTTCCAGGCACAAGGGAAGGCTTTTGCTCTCACACNTACAGTAACTAAAAAATGTGGCAGGGAGGATAATCAGATTTATCTGGAAGAGACCAGTTCAAGAACCCTGGGTTTGCAGTGATAGATTTTGAAGGTAATTATACTGTGCTCTCTGCTGTATTATCTCATCAGACACAACAGTCACCTGTGTTCTCTTGCTGTTATCAAAGCTGTTAGCCTGAGGTAGTTGTTGCTGTCTGTGATCTTACTGTAATTTATTGATTTTTTTTTCATAGAGGTAGGGAGATTTCAGAAAAGCTTAGTAATAATTATTTTTTTTCTTCTTAAACTGTGTTCTTCTAGACATGTTTCTACTGTAATTGTGATAATGCTGTTAGTCTTAAAGGAATTGCCCAATAAAAATATTTAAAGTGGGCTTTAACTTATCCAGTAACATTATGGATTACTCTAGATGTAGATGGTTGGATGCTGTGAATTTCTGGGGGACTGCTTGCTCTTGATGTACCTTGTGCTGTCCTTACTCATCAGCCCTGCCTACTCATGTTACATTTGAAGGCAAGTTGTTGTGATTTCTGAAACATAGTTCACATGGAGATTGTCCTTGGGATATTAGTTTTGACTGTGAGTAGAGACAACAGATAGATAGACTGAACCCATGTTGTTCTACACTGGAAATGCCATTTTCTGGTTGATAGTAACCCCAAGCTTCAGTTTCCAGCAGGATTGACTGTTACCTTCTACTTACTCAGAGGTAAGAGGCAGGCTCTACATAGAGTAGTTTCCCCTGCACAAACTGTAGCATTTCAAGTCAAAAAACTGGAAAAAAAAGCTGTGTGCAAGAGCAGGGAAGTGGAGAAATACTTTAAAGTAGATCAATTAATTATTTTTTGTTTAAAAACATGCTATTGTAGAATATCAAGCCAGTAAAGGCAGGTCACCTAAACATGCACAGAGGATGCCCTGGTGTTTTGCTCATCTTTGTACCTGGGCTGGTTTGAAATGCTGGTGAAACCTGGGTGGTGTGACCTGGTGTTGAGCAGGAGGCTGTCAGCTTAGTGTGCATTGTCTCTTCCAGCTGCTCTGGCTGCCTGAGCCAATATGAGGCAAGTTCACAAACCCTGCTCTTTAACATAAGTGAATCCAGCTCCTGCCAACAGAGCTGAGTATGGGAGGGCTGCCTGTGGGTCTGAGGTGAGGAAGGAAATTACAGTAACATTTGGAGTCCTCTATGGGTTCCAAGAGTAACCTGTTCAGCCAGCGTGGCTGAAGCTGGCAGAGGATTTCTCTGCATAAGCTAAGCAGCTATATGATGAGATGTTGATTCTCCAAGGTCATGGAACAAGTTGGTTTACTTTTGACTATGGCTCTGCTAAGAACATGCAGTGGTTTTTCTTTCAGGCCTTTTTTTTTTTTAATCCATCAGGCATGATGAAGAAAATCAATTAGAAGACAAGAGAGTTTAATGTTAGGGATTACCAGAAGCTCCACATTTAATAGAAAGACAACAAAACAGGACAGGGAAAAACAGCCCTTTGAACTCAGGAGGGGTGTCCTCAGTAGACTTAGTGAGATGAGAAATTGTGAAAATACACTTTTGAAGGCACTTGAACCTTCCTTTCTCAGAGTCAGTT
>VYZU01064609.1:25000-70237 GCA_013401355.1 Ceyx cyanopectus | reverse complement strand
ATTCTGTGATTCTGTGTGGGATGACAGACTCTGAAAACACCAATGGAACAGTCCATAAGTCTATTGAGCTGCCTTATTAACTCTCTTTGGCTACCTACTGTTGCCATCATCACCATGATATCTGGATTTTACATATATGAGTATATTATAGAAGTATATATATGCACATATATGTATATAATAATATTATATAAGTATATATGATATATTTAAGTATATTATATTTTATAATATATTTTTTAGTAATTTGGAATCATACTAACTTTAAAGATCCTTTAAAAGAAGGAGGGCAAAGACAGCTTTACTGATAGCTCTCAGCCAGGAATGGAACCTCACATATAGGGCTTGAGGAATCCTTTCTTGAGTCTTATTTTGACATTGCTCAAGGACACAGATGCTGTAAGGTGGTTACTTGAGATTGTTCACAGGATACTTGTGTTTAACAAAGAGGGTATTTACTTAGCCGTGGATGTGGGGGATTTCTGTATGAGCAGGACAAGTTCATTAGAATTATTTTAGTATGGCTAATCTTTACTACCTCTCAACAATTGCAAGTTCCTTTTGTGAAGTGCCCCTTTCATGAATTGATCTCACCAAATGGATGAGATGTCAGCTGTGTCATTAAACAGAGGATTGAGATACTCTGATTTTCCAGCACAGGGAGCTGCTGAAGGTGAATTCAAGATGGGTATTAGAAGCAAGTGAGGAAAGGGCACGAGGAGCTCTGGAAGCTGAGACATGTCATCCTGCTTCTCTTTACATATGAAGCACTCTGTTGCCACGTGCTAGAGATGTCAGATGTCACCTGAGCATTCACCCACGTGCTGCTGGCATTTGTACATATTGCTGTCCATTTTTTAGCAGGACTTACTGGGTTTATTCCTGTGTTAACATTCCTTCCATCAATCCTGCACACAGGGCAGCTGTCCCAACAGAACGTTAGAGCTGTGTCATACGTTAGTGCGATGATGACTCCAAAGGCCACTCCTCCCAGCTAAGGTTCCTTCTTTTATTCTATATTGCAGTGGGAAGGTGTCTTCTTTGGAGCCTATTATTCCAAGCCAGTTTTGTGTCTTTGATTTCTCCTGACAAGCAGTGCAGGACACACCAAAGTAAGCCAGACCGTTCTTGGGTACAACCTTTAGCGATGCTTCTGTGCGATTGTTGAGGCAGGAGGGAAAAAGGAAAAATAATAATGCTCGCTGCTTCTTTTCTTATAGGAGAAGATATACAGGCTATAAATCGGAGTTATTTTCATTAGTTCTGTAGTTAAAGGTTTGTTCATATTTACATCTTGGAGAAATCTAGTTCTGGAGAACAGCTGAGTAGGAGGATCCTTCTCTAAAGTCACTCCAGACTGAGAGTTTTGAAGCAGACTCCTTTTCTGTCTGTGAAAACATATTCTCCAGGAGATGGGATTTTCTGCACATGCTCTTCTTGAAGAAATGGACAAGCTAGCAGTATTTTCCACTGGCAAATCTCCAGGGCAAAGTCTTGGTTGGAGTTCCTCTGCATGCTTTCATTTTGGTGTCTGTACAACAGGAACTCTAACCTGCCTGCAGGGCAGAGGTAGGTGCATAGCTAGAAGCTGTCTTGTTTTTTGGCCTCACAAGTGTGTTGTTTCAGAGCTCTTCTGAAGTATCTGAAGGATTAAGGTCCAAAGTATCCATTTCAGAATGCCAGTTTCCCTGTGCATATCCAGGGGGTGCTTCAGATACCTGCTCAGACAGACCTGGCAATGGATGCTCCCAGAGCTCTTGGTCACTGGGGATTTCTGCCAGACATCAGAGTTTTGGCTTAGGTTGGCAAAAGTGTGCAGACAGCAGAGTAACTGTAATGTTTGTGTGGAGAATGCTGGAATATCTGAGAAATTCCAACCAGTTCAACTGAGGAGTCTAAATTCTTCTGCAAGTTTATGATAGCTGTGCTTGGAAGTCACCAAGTCACTCTTCAAGTGTGAATGAGAATTCTCATTTGTTGATACACTTGACATTTTTCCTTAGGGTCTTTTAAAATACATGACAGGACCTTTTCTGTTGAAAGCAGGATGAGCAGAGCTTTGCTAGCTGTCTAATTACAAGTTGATCAGCTAACTGCATGTTTTGTGTAGGCTTTCTGAAGCCTGGTGCTTCAGTGAGGATCAGCTTGCTCTGTACAGATCTGTTGTGCCATAATTCCATTTCCCTTTTCACTCCTTGAACACAGCTTTGGTGTGACAGGGTGACTCTGAGCAAACAGTTCAATCCAGGAGATGCTGTCTTTAGTGGTAAACTTATGGGATGGAAACTGTCTTCTGCAGGGAAAAATAAGATATCCTTTAATTTCTGAATGGATAGTGCCAAGTGGAAGAATTACCTTTTCATTAGCTTGTTGCCTTGGGTGGCAAGTTGCCACCTGTTTGTTTGTTCTGTCCTGTGGTGTGCTCTGGAAACTTTGGGGTTATTGGTTTCTGCAAGTTGTAGGTGCTACTCTGCCCTGTTACACCTAAGCACTACATTTGGCAGTAGAATGTATTCAATGCATATGGCAGCCACAAAAATCCATGGAAAAAGTGAACTGGATGATGAAATTTATTGTGTTTCTACCATTTTTTAATACTTAAGGCCATCAAATATGTGTTTGGCATCTGTCAAATAATGACCTACTGTGAAATTTGGTTTCTTTAATGCTGAATATCAAACATGGAAAAAACCCAACAACCTGCCTGTGGCACTGCTGTGGGTTTGCCTTTGGACTGAAGCAAAGTCATTTTATTCGACTGGGAACTTTTTCACTTCCTGAAGAAAAAAGAACCTATCATGGGTATTTCCAGCCTATCAGGAAAAAACTTCTTCTAGTTCATACTTTGTTGCTTCTAGTTTTTCCTGCAGGTTACTGAGCCTGTGTTGGGGGTGTGTTCAGAGCAATATGCAATTGCTCTGGCCTGGAACAGCAGAGCACAGATGATTTGGAGGTTTACAATAAAACACAAAAATGCATCCCAGTTTTCCTTCTGCACAATTCAGGTACTTACAACTGAAGTTTATTAAGTTTCAGGGGTTCTAGCCTTTGCCACTCTGCCAAGCCACAGTGAAGCCAGCAGTGTGTGAAGGAAGGCAGGAGCACAGCAGCCAGCACTGAAAGGCACAGGCAGAGCTGGTCAGCAGCTGAGGATCCCATTCCAAGCATGTCATGTTGCATACACAATAAGTAATTTTTTAACTATTTTTTTTTTTACAGCTGCCTCCAAATATATTACCCAAGTAGTTGTATATGATCATTCTGCAGTCGTTTAGAAAACAAACCAAAAAGAATTGATTATCTGGACACAAGTCAGGCCTGACCCTAAATGACATATTCAGTCCACCTTTGAAAAGATCAGCTGAGGTTTATGGTGCTAAAGGAGTATAAATTATTTTAAAGCATCACTCTGCACAGAATAAAATCAACAATCTTGATGTTTTAAAGATAGACTTCCATGTGCAGGTCCAAAAATTGGAGAATTAACTTAGGCTGAAGTGCTGTAGTGAATTAATAAGAGGTCAAAGTATTGAAAGCACGTGTTCCACTGTAGAATTCTACATCAAGGCATTGTGGTTCTGTTAGGAAAGAGGAGCTTGTGGCTATGGCCCGAGGTTAACAGCTACCATCTGCAGCTGTGCTGAGTGGACCAGTTGGGTTCTTCTTTTCCTTTCTTTTAGTTGGCTAGACCTTTGGGAAGCTCCAGTGTAAATGGAAAGGGTACAGCCAGAGCAAAGGCATGGAGCCTTATCCAGATTTCAGAAAGTAAGAATCTTTGCAAGTAACCAGCCATCTCAGGTGAGATGCAGGAGGTGATGGAGCTGTCCCAGATGACAGCAGCACACAGCTTCAGTCCCAGCATCTTTCTTCAGCTCCAGGAGTCAGCTCTGCTGGGACAGTCCCAGCCTGGCTTGCAGCTCTGACTGAGCTGTATGGCTGAAAATAGGAATATTGGCCACTTGGCACCCTAGCAGGTGTTTGGACACGCTCTTGGAGCTGATAAGAATCCCCATAAATGTAAATGTTACCTTGCCTTGTACAGAAACCAGGCTTAACAAATGCCTTGGAGTTTGTCATCAGTGCCTACCCCTGTTTGACCAGGACAGCCAAGGCTTTGGGGCAGGGGAATTGGAGGGGCACAGGCCCATGAAGGATACGATGAGGCTACTGATGGAGTGCCATATAATTTTACTAGTTGCATAACTGCTTTTAACTACTAAACTCTCTCTGATTAAAATAACAATCGAGCTTGTAATTTTTCTGAACAGCTGCTGCTACAGGGGGTCATTACCTTGGAGAGCTTTGAAATAATCGTACTCCTAATACATGAGTGATGTAGCCTCGTGTTCTCCAGCAATGCACAAAGTTTAAAGTCTATAGTAGAATGTTATTTGAAAGCTGTCAAACCATGTTAAAAAAGACTGCATCGTCAAAGGCCCTTGTGGCCAGGATTCAACATGTAGCCTTGTCTTACTCATTATAAAATGCATGTTTATAAAGTTCCACAGAGCATCCAATTCCCAATTCACTTATATCAGCAAGACTTAACTTGCTCATTAATCTAAATTCTTTTGCAACTTTAATCTACATGTTTAATTAATCATAAAATGAGGCGGTAAGTAATTTCAGCAATGTGTGGCTTGTTATCAGATGCATTTAATCACTCTTCTGTGAGCTCATTTGGAAACACCTGAAGATGTCGAGAGCAGTTTGAATAAGCATAAATTATTCTTTGTCAGTGTACTTCACTCAACTAATAAGACATTAATTTAAAAGGCACTGTTCGTCATTTTTAGATCTTCACCAATATTTTTAGCTTAGCAGTCTAAATCTAATTGTAGGTGCTGTATGATTCCCAACATAGTGCCCAACACTGACAAGGGTGAGAGTTTTATTGAATTCATTTTTCTTATTTACATGTAATTATGTCATGTAAACGTAATTTTAATGAGGATTAACCATAGGTATCAAATCTGTTAACTATTCAAATGTTTTTGGAATAAGCTGCTAATTACTTGAAATGCTAAAGAATATTAGATGGTACAAAGAGGCAGATTGTGCTTTTGCTGTACAGACAGCAGCTCTCGTGCTACCTGGAACGTTTGTGACACAGGCACTTGCTGTAGATCTGCCCAGGTAGCTCAGATGGAGGTGGGATTTGCTTTGCAAAGGCAGAGACAAAGACTGCAGTGTTGCTGGGCATGTTCCAGGAATTGCTGGTCTCTCAGATACTTACACGGGATTATATTGAATGGGAAAGAATATTCCCATTTGTCCTAGTCACTTCTGCAGTCAGAAACATGACAGAATTCAAAGGAATGGAGTCACTCATATCTCTTCACGGCAAGAAAATGGGAATAAAAATCACATCACCTGTCTCTTCATGCTGCAAGAGAGGATGACATCCCATAAGAATATTTATCTCACTGCAACCCAGTGTATTTGCTTGCCATGGAGCATCTCAGTGAATCCTGCCTTTGAGCAGTGGACCACACGCAGTGGTTGCCTGCTCTGTTCCAGTGGGGATGGTAAAGTGGAGAGGGGAGGATGGACCATTTTGCCATGAGGTACAAATCACTTCCCCACATTTTCTCTGCTGTGTCTCATGTCTGTTTCATCTCTTGTTTCCTCTGACAGTGCAGTGCTCTAACAAGAATAATATTGCCCCTGCTACCACGTTCAAGTTTCCTCACCATTTCAACTAGAGCACTAAATGATGGCAGTGGATCCTTTCCCCGTGTGTTCCTTCCTGCTAAAATGGAGTTTTTATCTTTGTTCAGCTGCCTTTGCAGGTGGAAGTGATTGTTTGTTTCTAGAGAGCTAAGAGTTTGAGACCAGTAAACCATCATATAGCAGCAACCAGCAGGTTGGGCAGCTTAACAGTGCTTTATGACACTGCAAGAACCCCCGTGTGGAGATGACATATAGGCTCTAACTAAAGCACCCAGGAATGAGGAAATACGAGCTGCTTCCAGGCCTTCCTCCACAGAAACAGCTATTCTCACTTCTCCCCTCTGCAGACAGTGTCACTTGGACTCATTTTGCCTGCACAGCCTCTTGAAACATCCGTGGTCAAGTTGCAGGATGGAAAAAAAAAAAAAGTCTTGGTTGAGTAAACTGAAAAATGAAGTTGAAAGGTTGATTTTTCTGTAATTGCTCCTAAGTTAGAGTGCTATCAGTGCTTATCAGTAAATAGTTCCGTGGGGATGGGTGGGGAACCCTGAGAAATCATTTGCTGTGGCCACAGGTGGAACCATTGTTCCCTCTGGTCAAGTAGCTCATGATTTCTGTGGGTATCCCAAGATGACTCATTTCTTCTTTTCTTTTTCTGCCTTGCCTTTGTTGTTGCCTTTGTTCAGTTTTTTGGTTGGTTGGTTTGCTTAGGTGTTTTTCTTCTTGTTGTTGGTTTCTGTTTTTTCCTTCTCTCATAGAAAAGCAGAGATAAAATGTGCAGATGTTGCAAGAGATTCTAGGACAAAACCATCAGTAAAACCTTTACTGTTTGTAGACAGTAGCATACTACTTGTGATAACTAAGCAAAAATACATGTATTTTATTAGGCACTAGGTGAATTTGTGAAGTTTTTGTGCTAATCACGTTGGCCTTTGAAGGGAACATTCTAATCACTTGTTTATATAGAAATTGCAGAGAGCTCATGCTGAATACATTCAATTTGCATAATGTATTTTGGCCTTTTCTAATTGTTTGGATGTAACTGTTAATCTGCTTCAACCCAAAAAATATTTATTGACTTTATGGACTCATAAGGAACATTTTCAATGGGGATTCTTCAGAAAGATGCAGCTATTGAATTTGCAAAATCCTACAGAGGTGTTTTGCAGGTGAGAGTCCAGTCTTTGATAAGAAGAAAGTTGCATGCATGAAGTTCCAGGGTGGGTTGCCTATTTCAAGTGTTAAAAACGGAATGAACTGTCCTCAAAAGAGCAAAACAAAGCAATTTTTGGTTTTTTTTTTTTAATCTCATTAAAACCACTCCTTTAAAATTTACATTTCCAAATGTGATGTGTATGAATGTTAGGTATTTTCAGAACTGTACAGAAGATGAGATCCTCATGTTTGCATTTCTCTGACAGTCATAGCTCCTAACAAACCAACCAACCCAACCCAAGCCAGGAGTCATCAGACACTGGTACCAGGTCCAGCAAAGGTGTTCTGCAATAGAGTTCAGCTCCTGCTGCTAGTGAGACACCAAAATGGCAAAGCCCTCCTGGCATCTGATTCATTGCCCTCAAATATTCCAGGGCAGAGAAGAAAAGTCTCAAAGAAAAAGGATAAAATTGCTTCACCATGGTTAATTCCTAAAATTTTAGCTCAGAAATGTACTTGTTAAGAAGGTGTTCCCTCTTTTCCCAAATGTGAATCTGACTCTTTTGCTCGTGTCAAGAATTCATCTGAATTAAGGATTTTTTTCTGTTTCTAAAGAATCTGACCCAAACTGTTCTTTACTTGGGTTTGGTTTTTTTTTTGTGGGCTGTGAATCTTCTGCCCGTCACATGAAAATTGTATCTTGTGTTCAGTTGACTTCACTGTTACATGCACAAGAATGCAGTGCTTGAAACTGGTCACTTGGTCCAAGCTGCAGTCCCAGGTGTCTGCAGCCTGCCCTGGGCTCTCAGGATGCCAGTGCCCATGCAGCCACACTTCTGTGAGGTGTTGTGTTGGCAAAGCATCCTCAGAAATGAGCAACGTGCCAGGGCCAAGCAGAGGCACGGCCGCCATGGGCATTGCACGTGGCCACTGCCTGCTCTCTGCCAGAAAGCAGTTGAACCTAAAGTCACCTTAGGGCTTCTCACATCACACACTGCAGCTTGGGTATTGGNAAGAAAGCAAGCCCCCCATATGTCTATATATATCATCTATATCTATATATATCTCTATCTATCTCTATCTCTATATATATACATAGATTTTTTGATGTGTAAAGGAACCTCCAGAGCATCCACTTAATGCTGAATTCTGGATCTCTGAGACAGGCAATATCTGTCACAGGACACGTGTCAGGCCCCAAGCTTCCTTCAGAGGCTGTGCCTGATGAAAAGAATCCAGTGGGAATAGTAAGATTTACCAATAGGAGCTCTTTGGCCTTGAGAAGATCATTGGTCACTAGCACTGTGGCCACTTGGAAAAGAAAAATCTGAAAAGTGTAGGGAAATAGCTGAGGGCATTAGCACTTGGCAGTGAGTACTGTCATTGTGCCAAAGCACTTCTTGAACCCGTGCAAATTAAAAGGTTAATAGAAATCTATATATTACACACCTAATGAATTTTAGACGTGCCTATGAACAAAACAGGAAGAAAAGAATGTATTCTGATATATATATTCTGATGATTCTCATCAACATGGCATCAAAAGGGCACTTTGCACCAAACAAGGGACATCATCACCCTTAAAAGAATCTTCAGTCTTAATTAACCCAGTGCATCTATTGTGCCTTTTATTCCTTTAGTCTGAAAACTTCTGATGGAACCCAGAGTCTGTTTGCTGTGCACACACTTTTTTTTGTCGTGAAAAAACTTATTTGAATATTTCCACTTATTTGAAGTGGAAATTGCATTCTGAGTGTATCGTGGCCTTCTTATTCTCTGTATTTGGTGTAGAGGGGAGCCTCTTGGTCTCAGTCTTTGCCACAGGCAAAATGACCTGAGAGGTTGAGTGGTTGCTAGACTGGCTCGTGTATTAAATGATATCAGACTAAAAGAAACCAAAATCTAGTTCAAAATAAGATTGTGAAGCTTCCTTGGTGCTGCAGCTCTTCAAAGAAAATGTAAAGAAACGTTAACAAGTACAAAGAAATGTATATTTGTGGGAAATGAAGAAATAATGACTGGAGAACCTGTGGGAGGAGCTTTGTTTTACTAAGATTTTAGGGTCCAGCAGTAATTCCCAGTTTTAAATTTGGTTAAATACTTAGTGCAATATTTTGATTATAAAATATATTCCACTTATCTATTATTTTAGAGCAGTATTTAGTATCTTACATCAGATAAGTGATACTTACTTACTTTATGTAAGATACTAAATGAAATTGCCATGATGAGTGAAGAGCGTGGGCTTTGCTTTGTTTATAAGAACATGATTTAGAATCAAATTGATCTCATTACTAAAATTAATCTGTGGCTTTTGCCAAACTTCTGAAAAGTGAAGCAGTGCTGTGGAAAATTGGGTTCACCTACTACAAAGAATCTTTCTTGGTTTTTTCTTTTAAATATACTTATTTTTGGACGGATTAAAATCAAATGTCCCATTCCTAGTGCTTGCAAGCATCTGCAGAGCAGCACTGAGCTGCAATCTCCATCAGCACATGTGCATGAATTGCCATTCATGATCTAGATCAAATTCATCCAGGATGGATACTGTGTGATATCAGTCTGTATTTATGATAAACTCTTGGCTTTTAAGAGTTCAGCTGTCTGTCCTCCAGGAAAAACCAATCAAAGGAGCTTCTCCTGTGTGAATATGGGCCAGAGATGGATCGTGGTGGTTCCCTGAGTGCTTACTTGAGAGTCCAGTGCTGAAATCCACATGCATGTTTGACAAACTCCAGCTTTTAAAGCTTCATTTTGAAGATTTTAAGACTAGAGGGTCCATAGTAATTATTTAGTGCAACTTGCATAATGCAGATAGAGGACTGCCTCTAGAGTCCCCTGGCTATGGGTAGGCTAGAGAGGAAATTCCTGTGCCATGTAGCCTGGCTGGAGAAATGTGCATGATGGCAGATGGAGCAGGACCTGTTAATTTCTCCTTGTGTTTAGTTCATCTCCCTTATGTGGCACAGTTCTAGTCTGAATTGCTTTACTCTAACTTCACAGCCATGGCTGGCTGTATGGCTGGAAAAGCCATTGTTATCATTCTTTTCCTTGTGCAGATGCTAGATTGTGATCTACATATCTGTTTGGTGTTTTTTCCTTTTTGCTTCAGCAAATTTGATGGAGTCAGCCACTTGGCTGCCTCACTGCAGAATGTGTTTCCCATTATTGTAATCTTTGTCCTGGTTCTGTATCAGCCATTCATAATTGCAGAGGGACTCTGTGGAGAGGTAGTGATCCTGCTGTCACCAAGCTGATTCTAGTGAGAACTTTCTCTCTTGGCAAATGCTTCTCCTCCTGATGCATTTCTCATGGAAGTGCTGCAGCTTTCTTAGGTGTCACATTCAGTGATGAGTCCAGCATTCTGCATGCTGGTTATGGTTGTTTTTCTATAACGCATATTTTACCCCCATTGAAATAGAGTTATTTTTCTATCATTTCTCTATTTCCTATCCAAAGGAATGCAGGTAACTCCATAACTGCAAAGTCATAGCTGATTCTTTCTCACGGTACCCGAGCTTTTCTGCTTTGTACAATACTTATTAGCACTGTGTAAAATGGTTTTGAGCATGTTGAGTTTAAAATACTCCTAAAAGGCCACAAAAGTAGCATGCTTCACAAGCTGAAAAGTTTTCCACCAAGCAGAGAAAATTATCAGAGAAACAACTAATTGATCTCTGCTCTTTTAGAGCCGCGTAATGCTATGCATAACTAAGAGCTCCTGTTAAATTAATTAACGATTTCAATTATGAACTTTTCTCCAAAATGCTATGATTCGTACGGAGCTGCTAGCGCAGTGACCTGGGAGTGTGAAATCCGTGTTATGTACAGAGTCGCCACTTAATTGATTCACAAATTATTTAAAGTTTGCTGCACCCGAGGGAGCCTCAGACCCTCGGCAGCTACTCCGCCGAGTCTGCGACCTTGCTCTGCTCCTTCAGCTTGGTTCAGCTAGCTTGTGTGAGAAGAGAGTTGCAAGCTGGATATTGGCAGCCTGGAGTGCACTGGTAATGTGTCCAGAGCAGTTCTCTATGGCTTTTCTCCCCAGGGTGGGAAAGAAACTACAGGTCTCGACCAGCGAAGGTAATGACTTGTCCAGCAGCAGAGCCCAGTCGGGCTTGTGCCAATTGCCTCTGCACTTGGAATGTCTGCTAACTCTTCTGTCACCTGCTCTCATACGCTTCCCTTCTGGTAATTGCAGAGTAACTCTGGAGCCTGAAATACCAGTGAGCATTGCTGGAAAAGCTGCTGGGGCTGGAAGTGAAGGGCATTTCCTACAGCGCTGTGGTAGGCAGCAGTTTCATGGGGTGGATGAGTAGCAATGGTACCAACAGTATTCCAGAACGGTGTCATCAGATCCTCTCTTTCACTGGCTCTGTACCTACAGAAGCTTCAACAAGAAGTCTTCTTGTTACAGATGCGGAGAGACAGGCCAGGGTGTTCAGTGTAATTCTGTCTGATTCGAACATCTTAATGCATGAATTGCACAACAACTAAAAATTGAAATGTACAAAGAATAATATAGAAGGAGGTATTAAAATAAGTTAAAGTACTGTTAATATTTTATACAGCTTTATGAAAGTTTTATAAGTGGCATTAAAGTGCAGTTGAGTGGAGTGTTGTGTGAAATGGCCAGTTTCTCTAGCTCTGCTGTCAGTGCTGAAGGGCAGAGGCTCCCTGGCTCCAGCAGTGACCAGGGAGCTGGAGACACGTGGGGTGAGTGTGTCCTGCTCTGCAGCTCCCGTGACTGGACTGTCAGCCAGCAGACATATTCCACTCATCTTTTCATGTTTTTTCTTCTCTTACCATCAAAACACTTGGGATTGCACAAAAGCAGAAAATTATTTGAGGTACTGGCAGTTAAATACTGTAGCAAAATCATGATGGTAATTGGCTATTCTATCATCTTTTTTATCTTGGAATACTCTGCCTGCTCAAACATTTAGTTCTCTCAATTACCAGTCACTTCTTCCTAGTTTTGTAGTTCTGTGAAATTTTTTTTTTCTCTCTCTTCTGTTACTAAGACAAAACCATTAAAAATAAAAGTGCATCTGATGTTAAGAGGTTGCACCCTGCAGCAGGGCCACGAGAAGCTGCCTCGAAAGGGAGCAACTTGAAATACCTGTATTGCAGGAAAAAAAATCCTCTTTCAAATACTGAGTGACTGCTTCTGTTTCCTAAAATTAAGGAGCCTATAATCTCAGCACCATTAACAAGTGCTGTCATTCAGATACACAGTGTCTGGCTGATTTAAATAAAATGAAATGAAGATAGTTGTTTCTGGTCCCTTGGCTTCACTCATTGCCATAAACATATGCTCTGCGTCCCGCTTCTTTCCATCTTATTTATGACTTTAATTTGTTGTGTGGGCTGCGCTAGAAATTAAATTTAATACAATTCTCCAAGGGACCCTGTCATATAATAACATGGTAATTTCTGTGTATCCTTTTGAAAAATGAGGAAATTAATTCTTCCTGACATGTTCTAATTATTCCAGTGTGAACGGCAAATCCGTTTTTCCCAGCCCCTGAAGTGTTCTAGGCAAATGGCTGCTGTTCAAAGCCGAGGTGCTAATGCTGACCAGCAGTGCGTTTAATTTGAAACATGAGCAGACACCTTTCAACACACCTTTGTGATATTGGAGTACTCCTACAGAAATTAATTCACTACTTATTTGGCAGCTTAGCCTGGGGGTTATGGTTTTTATTCATCAATTCTATAGTCGTGTTAGCACAATGTTTCCTGTTTCCTCTCGTGCTCTGGCTGCGCTGCAAGATGCAGGCTCAGAAGGGCCCACTGGTTGGGTTTCAGGTCTGTGTTTGCCAAGTGGGGATGCAGGCACCATGGCACTAGTGGTCCTGTGCTGTGATAGCTTTACAGCTAGCAGAGAGCCTCTAGAAGGCCTTCAGCATAGAGCTAATGATATACTGTGGTTAACACTTGCAACCAAAATTACAGGGCATGATCTGAAGCAGCTTCCTCTGACAGAGCTGTTCCCTTCAGATGCCTCCTCTGACAACCCCATCCCTGCTTCCAGTGCTGCTGCATTGCTGAGTTCTCACTAAACCAGCATCCCTGTGTGGGAACTTTGAAATTCCATCATACTCAGCACGGGTAGACTTCTACCAAGCAGAGGCAACCATTTATCAGCAGAGGTGCTGAAATGAACACAAATGATTCTGGATATTGATGAGTTTTGATATGTTGCCTTTGGGAGTTTCTGTGTTAGAATGTTCATTTTGTGCAGGACTGCCAAGAGAAGCCCTTCAAGAGTCCCAGCTTTCTCATACAGGGATGTTGCCTGGGCTAAGAGCTTTTTCAGATGTTAGATGTGTGGAAGAAGTATAATAGAACTTCTAACTATTCCAAGAAACAGAATTTGACAGAAGGAGCCAAGCAGGAGAGTCTGGATTAGTTAAGACTTCATTTATATCTTTTCAGGCGTAGACATAAAGAAAGGACAGCTTTCAGAGATATTGTTTGTAGAACTGGAATGAAGAATTGTCCAAAAGCTGGCTAACTGGCTAGCTAGAGAGAGGAGAGGTGGAGTTTTTGATATAATATTTATATATATATAGTTATGAATTACTGGACCACACCTTACTTGAAAGTCTTTATATAATGTTCTTTCTATACTAGATAATCTTTCTAGATTAGAAATGTCCAAACACAGAAAGAGAAGAAATATGATCTATGACTTTCATAAAGAGAGGCTTTAAGGCATAGTTGAAATTTCCTTGTGACCAATTCATAAGAGCTTTGAATTTCTTGAGACCACCTTAGTGATTCATTGTCAGAAGCCCTTTGTGCACCGTCGCTCGCCAGGCTTTGTTCAAGGAAGTTCAAAATGCAGTCTAAATAGTTGGACTACTGGATCTAATTTGAATTTGAAAAAGTAAATTTTGGTGTTAGGATTTTCACTATAAAGGCTAAGTTCTCCCTGTGGATCTGTGTGAAGGAAGAAGAAATTACTTCCAAAAGGCTGGCAATCCCGTGAGAAACTCCAGTGCTGAAATATGTAAGATGGTGGTCTGAGATGTCTGAATAGCAACGCGAGGGAGGGTACAGCTCCAGCACAAAAAAGGATGGGCACAGACGTTTTATATCAAATATAAAAAATAAATTACAATATACCACTGAGGTATATGTTGTTACATAAAACAAGAGGCAGAAAGCCCAGGGCAGCAGGAGCTGTGTGTGAAGCAGCACCCCTGAGAGCAGTGCCACACACTCAGTGCAGCCACTCGGGTGAGGGGCACTGCTCTGGCCCTCAGGGATGGCTCCTAGGACTTGGTGTGGGACATCAGAATACAAGGCCTAGTGGTTCAGGTGCTGTTTGGTGCTGTCCACCAGGGTTTTCAGTCACGTCTCAGGATGAACATTTAGGAGAACTCAGGTTGAAGGGGACCTCAAGAGGCCTGCAGTGCAGTCTCCTGCTCCAGCAGGGTTGGCTGTGGGGCTTTCTCCAGGTGACAAACCTGGAGGCCGGGGACAGCACAACCTCCCTGGGCACTGGCCTGCTGCTCCCTCCTAGTGCTGCAAAAGATTTCCCTGATGTTCACTTTGCAGCTTGCTTTTTTCAGCTTTGCCCTCTCCAGCAAGGCTCAGAGGAGCTGCAAGACTGGTTCTTTAGGTAGCAGTGTATGAGAACTCTTTAAAAACTCTGTTGCCTTAGTGGCCAACTGTATGCAGCAGCTTCTGCCTCAGCTGTTCTCAGTGATGCTTGTAGGCACAACTTGGTCTGATCTCACTGGGACACCCTCAGCCTCAGTGCTGCAGTTACCAGGTTGGTTTCCACATGGAGTGTGTAAATGTGAAAAGGCAAGTTCCACCAATGAACTGCTCAGCTAGTGAGGGGGCTGCAGCTGGGAGTTGCCATCTGAAGGGTGATTCCCCTTCTACTGTGCTTCCAGTGGTGGATTACACTGAAAGTGTCTGTGTTTGTTCTGGGCTCCTGAGCCCTCTTCTCTCTCTGTACTAGGGAAAGCAGATATCATCATTTGTTAGGCTTCTGTGTTGTTATTTTTTTATTATTATTATTATTTTCCTACTCTTAGGACTGGACTGCAATGGAAAGATTTAATTAGAAACAGAACCTGTCACCCAGAGGCCTCAGATTTGAACCCAGCCAAGGACAGAAGAGGCAGCCCATAGCTGATACAGTTTGGCAGTGGGGTCTGTGTGCAGGGTTCAGACACACAGAGGTGCCCAGGGCCAGGCCCATGGGCACTGGCACCACAGGGGAGCTTTCTGCAGCTGCATGGAGGCTTCAGGTGAAAATGGCACTTGATCTGTCTGCCCACTGCTGCTCTGGGGTCAGGGTGGAAGCAGGTTGGTGGGACACAGTGAAGAGGCCACTGGAATGTCCTGGGGATCAGTTCCCAGAGCTGACAACCTGGCCTGAGCAAGAAATACCTCTGTGGGCAGCAAGCAGAGAGGAAAGCAAGGCTGCCACATCTGTGCTCAAAGCTCTCGTTCATCAGAAGGAAGCAATGTAGGAAATAGAGGAGGCAAGGTCTGAATAATTGTTTTTTTCTGGGCTAGAAATGCAGTAACTTGTGTAGCAGGTGAATGAAGAGTTGTTTGTCACTTTTTCCTCCTAATTATCTTGAGTTCATTGTAGATATTTTCTGTGGCAAACCTTTTTTCTGTTTATCCAAGGGACATCACTGGCTGAATAATCAATAAGCCTTTTTCTCCTTCATCTCTTGAAGCATGAGACTGAGACTGAGTGAAAGAAGAGTGGGTCACCATCACAAATATTTTAGGACTATTGACAGTCTTTATTAGGTTCTTGAGGGAAAAAACTGCCCAAAGCTCTACTGATGTTCCCTTCGTGGGGAATACTTTTGATTTTGGTTTATACCTATGCTGTGTGTACATTAGACAACTAAGGCACCCAGAACATTAGTCAGATTTAAAACTGATATATTCTAACACATCAGTATGTATCATCCCTTCCTTTTTTCCTCTTTGTTCTCAAATTATGTTCCTTCTTTTCTACCACAGCCTGTATTCCTCCTCTCTTTTTAAATGCTTTGATTCATCTCCTGAATGGATGCAAAACATTAAAAGCAAGGGATTTATATACAAAATTGGGCAAAAGGATCCAAATAGCACTTTCAAACATTTCAAGCAGAAGTCTGTATTTGTGAGTCTTTTTTAAAAAATATTTATCTTACAAATTGTAACACTGTTATAAATTTAAAATCTGCTTGTACTCCAAAATCCAGCCTTACGTTTTATTGGCAGAGATTGCAAGTAATGGAACTAAAATGTAGAAGAAATTAAATAGAAAATGATTTGGCCTTTCAGACATCACTGAGAAAATTGTAAGCAGACACTATTTTCCCTGCCACTTCACTTAGTGCAGCTTTTTCTTTTTAAGAAGTACTACTTAAAGCAATATTTGCATTTCATTCCATGAAAAAACACGAGAGTTTTGCACATTTTCAGAATAATTCCTGTTTTTCTTGTGAGAGCACCAGTGCCCTCGTTTCCCAGGCCCCTGGGATGGCCACTCCAGCACTTCTTGACTTGGACTGTGCCCACCCAGGTGCCCTCTTGCCACGTGTGTCAGTGTCCCCAGCTCTCCTGGCACGACACCTGAGCTGCCTTTGCACTGTTCCCTCTTGGCCACCGAGCCCTTCTCTGTCTGGGGCCTTTTCCTTCATTCTCTAGCCCAATGCTAGTTATTAATAATTATCATTTATAATTTATATAATTATAACATAGTTATTAATAATAATATAATTGGGATTATTTGAATAAAATAAAGATAAATCTGTGAGATGTGTGCCACTGGCACCCTGACCTTACTGGTGACTGAACATGCTGAAGATATTTTCAGAATCTGTGAAATTACGCAGTAGAAATATGAGCTGAAGGATACTCTACTCTGGGATCACATTTATTTGCTGCATGGATAGTGTAGAAGCGACTTCATGTTGCACTGGTTGATTTAAAAACACACTCCCTCTGCAAATAATAACTGAATGGTCATATGGAGTTCATTTAGTTACTGTAGGGAGAGGTGTAAAGTGGGCAGAAGGGATGGAAAATCCTTCATATGATTGCAAACGCCTATCCATGTTAATCTTCCAAATGCCTTGTTCTCACAGGAAAACAGATTATTTCCTATCTTGCTGAAATAATTTCATAGGGAACAGAAAAGCCAGAATGCATTGGGCTAATGCTTATGGTTATTAGTGTTTATTAGTGATAAACAGAAGTTGACAAAGGAACTGATAAGAGCAAGACTGTCTGAGGATGTTTCCACCTGCAGTTTAACTGCAGCCAGCCCGGGATCATGCCCACTGCAAGCAGGAGCTCCAGGGAGGGTGTGTGACACTTACACCTTGGTGTAGCTACACACACATCTACATTTAAATTGGCAAAATTGCACAAAATCTCCCAAGCCAGTGACCCAGTCAAGAGCACTGATTTCCAAGCAGGCAGGAGCACTGTAAAATGGCATGAGTGGTTAGTTAACATAGATTTTATTACAAACAGAGTTTGAAGTCAGCATGACTGGAGTGCTGACTCTCCCAGGACATGGAAAAAAAAATTCACACTTGAAGCTACCAGCATGTTAGCAGCTAATTCGTGCATTATTGCAGTATCACTCAGAAATTACTTCTGAATCCTTTGACTTAAGAAAAAGAAAATCCCACAAATCCTACTTTTGGTCAAAGCATAAGACCATAATTAACTCGGCATGTGCTTTTGAATTAAGAACACAGTGTTCTGAGCTTTCTTAAAAAGCTTTTTAAAATGTTGGGGAATACTTTCATAGAACCTTATTGACTGAGCAGAGTCGTAAGATTTGTCACATACGAGGAGATGTTAATTAAATATTGTTATTCCTTTCTGTCAATCAAGTAAGGTTAAGCTTTTTTTTTGGTACTTGAACAGAAAGGGAAGTGAAACAGGTGAAAATACATAAAGCAGCTGTGAGGAAGACAGGAGGAGTAGCATAGCAGGGATTTAATTAGTGAGAACTCATGGTGGATGTAGGAGGTTTAGATGGCAATCCCAAAGCACTGTGTTTTTTGCAGTCCTAATTTGAATATTTTGGGACTTTTTGGTAATATTTACCTAATGAATGTAGGAAAAAAAATGCAATGGCAGCAGGCCAGTTTCTGACATGTACATTTGACTCCTTTCAAGTCACATTTGCAAATGGATGTTTCATATGGATGTCACCAAAACTTTCTGTTTATTAACCCAAAATGTTGTTCATCAGAATCCCATGTAATGCTGCTTCAGCTCTTTGGGGTGCTGTGGGCAGACTGTGAAGCCCAAAGGAGTTCCTGCTTGTATTAGACATTCGAGTGTTGCTGAGGGTGGCCCCAGCCCATGGATTTTATCATGAGACATCTTTAGACATTCTGAGTGTTGCCCACATTGAGCTAGACTCGTGGAAGGCTGCTTCAGAGCTTTGTGTAGGTTCTGAGGGACTGTTTTCCTGGAATGAATCTCTTCAGCATCTCTACTTTTGTCAACTCTGTGTAATGATGGCTGTATTTAGGGGTTTTGCCCTTCATCCCTGGATACAGGGATTCTGAACTAGAATGGTTTTGCTTTATGATGCTCTTTGTTTAAATAAATAAATACCAGTTATTTAACAGAAAAAATATAAGTCCCCCCAGTTTTAATATTACATGATTTAAAGTAACTTAATTTGCATTGGAGATGTCATGTTTTAAATACCTAGTATGCTTTTTTTATCATACAGGTCTGTTGTTTTTCAGGGCAGGTATTTAGGTTCTCTTTTGCCATTGCTTGCTCCTTTAAGGTATTCAAAACTTGACAGAACAAGAACTTGAGGGACCTGAGCTGCTGTGTGCTGGAGGCAGGAGGCAGAGCCCCTCAGGGGTCCCTGCCAACCTCCATGGCTCTGGGGGGCTTCACCACCCTGAGCAGAGCTCCTGGGCTGAGGGAGCTGTCTTAGGTGGGAGGGAAGAGTCAGGCTTTTGAGTGGGGACTCTGATGGAGTGGGGAGAAAGGACACAGAGTGTGTCCTGAGCTCTGACATTCCACCCTGCCTAAGGAAGCAATACATGGTGCTTAGGGTCAGCTTTTCGTTCTACAGTAAGCTTCAATTTATATTTGAAATATATAAAAAATACACTGAGTTACAATTATGAAGTATTCTTTCTTAAAGAAAAAATGGCCCAAATATTACTCTCTGCAAGTACTTTAAGGCCTCTGATTTGGGGGACTAGGATTTCTGCTGTCCCCTTTGGATTGGGAAATGAAAACAGTGTTAAGTGCAGCACGTCTAGCACTTCCAATAATCTGAGAGAGCAGAAAGCTACTCACACCCAAAGCAGTTTTGTTTAATACTACAAGTTATTACCAATTAGCAATTAAATAATTCGCCCTGCATTAGCTATTAGTTTTGATACTGGCTGGTAAGTAATCTGCATCTCTGAAAAAGTCTGTGACACTTTGATCTGCAAGTATTTTGTGAAGGGAGGCTATAAACCACAATGAGTGGCTGGGTAGTGGGTGTTTTTTTCATGCTTATTTTGATGATATAGCAGTATCTTGGGATGACATAGTGGAGTGAGGGAGGATAAATATGTGTTGCCAAGGTCTAAACAGCAGCAATATGGAAGTAATTCAGCAGTCAGTTTCACTCAGAGTTTGAAAGCTGTGCTGTATTAGAGGTATGAGGAGAAGCTGTGTTAATTACTAGCTTGTTTTCCATATGGTTCTGTTTTAATGGAGCACATTTGTTGCAGATGGTTGGAAAGTGGGTTGGACAGTGTCTAAACTGGCTATGACTAATTCATACAGTGATTATACTATACTTTAATGTTCAACAGTCTTCTCTGTAAACTTATTTCATTCACAGTTCCCTTGCCATTGAAATGTGGGCCAATAGAACTGAAAAGTTTTCTTCTTTCTTTAAACTTGGCCATGGAGAAGAGCAAGAGCATGGGCTGTGTAGTCATTTTTTCCCTGATTCCAATTCCAAACCACACCCCAAAGTGGGCTCTTCAGATGGGTTATCTCCAGCTTTATTATGGTTTGCTGCACATATTTAGCTGAGGTAATGAGCTCTAAGAAGAGCTAGTTGAAGAACTGGAGTGACCTTAAAGGCTAAAACTGGCTGTGCTCACACCACCCTGCTTCCACTTCTTCAGGGCTTTGCCACTGACCATCAGCCACTTGGGACAGCAGGAGGCATTTCCCCAGTGCAGGTTTCACTATTGCAAAGAGGAAATGTCTATTAGAGGTATTTAATATTTCATGGTGGACTTGAGAGCACAAAATGCTTTGTGTTGAGGTGCAACTGAAGGTGCAAATGCAGCAGCAACATGTTGTAGATCAGTTTACCAACGACATGCAGATATTCAGTCTATTAACCTGCTGGTTTACCAGATCATCTCTCAATTATTCCTGAAGCCACAGAGCAAATGAAAATGCAGAAGGCTTTGCAGCACTGAGGTAGTTGATTCTTACAGCAGCCTCTTCAGAGCTGTTGATGCAGAGCTTGCACCACTGCCTTCCCTTTGCAGTGCCCAGAGTCAATGTCCTAGTTGGTTCTTAGGAAAGAAAAAAAGAGCAGTACGGTTCAGTGGCTTCCCCTACCAGTTTGACTGTTGTTTTCTCACATTGTCACTAAAATATTCTCTTTGTTATCTGAATGGGACATCTGCTGACTGGCCTGGCTTGCTTTACCTGATTGTGTGAAAAGTCTTGGTTAAATCTGTTAGGCCTTGGAGGCCCAGTAACCTGCTAAGTGCTACAGAGCCTGAAAAACACTATGTCCTTGGACTAACTTGTCTCTTCTACTTGCAGCTCTGTGTGATAGATAAAGCAACTACAAACAAAAGACCAGGCTATGTAATTTTCATGCACTTGCAGACACGTTAATGAGTAGCTGTGATTCTCTTACCTGAAAGTGTGTAAAAAAATCCATATGTGAGGTGTATTCTATAGCTTGGCAGACAAAGAGAACAGGCCCACTTTGAAAGCAAGCCTTTCCCTCTGGTGCAGCACAGCCCTGCACCAGTGGGACTGAGAACTGGCTGGAAGTGGCAGGAGATGCACTGGCTGTGGCTAACAGCAGAGAACCATTTGGCAGTTAGCACTGAGATGTCTCAGCTACAGCTCTGGTGCAATAATGCTGGAACTTGGAGATTTACCTCACTGAGAATCTTTCTTGAAGCTTTCCCTGCTGCTCGCTGCTGTTTGGCAGGGTGATTTGTCTGCACTAACCAGTTTGGGCTGAAACACGTTCACGTTTGATTGGTGTTTTTAGATTTTGATAGCTGCTAGTTCCTCTCTACAGAAGTAACCTTTTAAAATGTCAGTTTTAATGTACAAATTTTATGAGAATAAAAAGACTTTTAAAAATACTAATTTTAGACTCTTCTGCCGAGCTTGTAGTCAGCTGCTGTTGTCTCAGGCTGAGTCTCGGAAAATTAACTCAGTGCTTACTATAATAAAATGTGTACTCTGGACTTCGTGTGGAGAAAAAAAAATAGTTTCTTTTGAAATTCTTTTTCTGTAACTGTTGCACAACTGCCAAAGTAATCTTCTGTCCTTTTACGTGTTGACATTTACCCTCTTTCCTTCCTTCTTTCCATCTATCCATCATCCATCCATCCATCCATCCATCCATCCATCCATCCGTCCTTCTGTCTGTCTGTCTGTGCTGGACAAGCAGTGGATTTCCTGCAAGAGAGAATTCCTCTCTCCTAGACAGTAGTGGAGGAGCAATGTCAGGTACCTGAGAAAAGCCTTACAAATGACAGAGCTCTGGCAGGGGCTGCCCAGGGAGGTTGTGGAGTCTCCTGCTCTGGAGACATTCCAGACCCACCTGGATCTGTTCCTGGGTGACTTGGTCTAGGTGCCCCTGCTCAGGCAGGGGGGTTGGACTAGATGATCTTCTAGCTCCCTTCCTACCCCTAATATCTATGAACCTATGAATCTATGAAATGGGACGTGTGGTTTATCAGCTATGTTGTGTCAAACAGATTTGAAGGGTTCTTCCCTCTCCAGGCACCACAATTTCTGCTCAAAGGTCTGATAATTTCCTGTCATCTGAGTTGCTGCAGCTCGTCCTGTCATTTGTCTCATTGTCTGTGTCACGGGCTCTGTTACAGAGCTGACACTGACATTCCAAAGGAATGGAAGCTTAAGCTTTTTCTCCCCCTTCCAGTGTCCCTCGTTCTGCATCAGAAAGGCAGCATTGGCTTTGGCTTGGGGCAGCTGGATGCTGGAGTTCCCAGCCGGAGGGATGTGCCCCAGGGATGGTCCCAGTGATGGGAAAGCAGAGGTTAATGAACTAAAAAACTGAAGATGTTCAGATTTTAAGGCTCAGCAAGAGATAATTGGTTGTGATATTGCCTCACATGGAAATAGTGAGATTTTCTTTATCAGCTGCCAGGAATGTTTCCTAAAATTGTGTCTTTTTTGGTCGTGACTCTTCTCAAAGAAGTAGCAGAGCTAACCCTTTTCATTTAATTGTAGTAAAATGATGCCCTAAAGTGGAATAAAAAATTATTGTTTTTTACTAGTTCATATAGAAAAACATATAAATGTAATAATATTTTAACTATAGTTCGTATAGATCTCTCCCATTTAAACACTATGCAAATCTTTCCCACCACAGGGCAAACAATTGTGAGACTGTAATGTAGTGCAGAAAGCAGACACCATAAATCTGATAATCACACTTGTGACTTCTTCATATTTCATACAAGGAATCGGGGAGAAGAAAAAATAGAGGCAAAAGAGCTGAGTGGAATTCCCACTGTCAGTGTGTAAAGGAAATAAGATTACCTTGATCTTTCCTGGCTAAAACCATTCCACCAAATGTCAGTGGGATGCAGTGAGGGGAATGTGGAACAGTGTGGAATCACAATTCCTTTCAGATGTACTCCATTATTTTGGAAGTCCCCTTATTTCCCCATGTGTTCTGGCTGAGGAAATAAGGGAAGGACCCTTTTAATGGGGGCAAGAGGGCTCAGCTTGTAGCTGTGCTGCAGCTGGGCTGCTGTGCCACTGGGGAGAGGAGCTGGGGTGGGAGGCTGTGAAAAGACAGAAAAAACCATTTGTTTCAGCAGGCAACACAAATATTTTACCAAGTGGGGGCTGAATAGGCATTTCATGATGACAAAAGGTACAGTCTGGAGGGGAAAAAGAAAGCAAAACCCTGGTTCTCTAGGATTTAAGATAATCACTCTCTCTACATCTCTGTGTTTAACTCTTTCCTTCCCACACGCCTGCAAGGAAGCGCTTGCCAACGTTTGCTCTCCAATGCAGATGCTGGCAGGAGTTCCCAGGCTGGTGGAGGGAGTCCCTCATGAGCTGCTGCTCCTCCCCTTCCTTCTGCTCCCTCCTCTCTCCCTGAGGCATCAGAGCTCCCTGAGGCACCTGCTGTGGCTGCACCTTGTGCTGTGCTCAGTGGGTACCAGAGCAGAGCCCTGGCTGCAGGATTCCAGCTGCTCTAGCAGAAAAGGCTGAGGACACCACCTCCTCTTTGTGCTTAAGGTAGCTGCATGTGTGAGTATATCCACTGGTCTATATGTGTGTGCACACATGTGTGTAAGTGAAGAGCCATGAAAAGTCAGAATAAACGGTGTTATCAAAGCCCATTTGATTTGGGTAATATGTTTTCCAAATGCTGAAGCAGTTGCACAGCTCATTCTCTGTGGTCACCAGCAAGATTTTATAACTACACTAAGTTCTCTTGGTGGAACACTGAGTTGATCACAATAATATAAACGTGTAGGTGGTTCTAATTATTTAATTTACTAAACCGCTTTGGTTTCCATCAGTGTGACCAGAGTGTAAAGCAGTGTCAGCAGTGGAAATTTTGTTAAAATTTAGATACACCCCAAAATACCAATTTCATATATATTATATAAAAAAAATNGAAGAAACGAGTGCTCAAAGATTGGAAGGCACATGTTCTTAAACTGCAACAGGTATAACTTTGGAGGGGAGGGATGCCTGACTGGGTGATTTTGGCCCCTTTACACAGTGCAGTGTGGCTGGCTGATGTATAATATATATTATATAATATCTATATTATATGTATATATATATATAAGTTATATATCGTGTGTATATATATATATATATAAGTTATATATATATCATCCTGTTATATGTTAGATATAACAGGAGAGGCAGAAAAGATAAACCAGCCCCAAATCCCCAGAGCTGGCTGTTAGTTCGTGTGCTTGGAGCAATAGCTGTTTCCGACTGCTGAGGCTATTCCCCTCGTTCCCTCTTCTTATCAGCAGATCTCGGAGCAGTTGAGGAAGGTGATCTGTGAAGGTTTAGTTGATCCCGTTTTCCACATGGGTAAGCCAGGGCAGGAGAAGGTGATTAGCATGCCAGGTACTGAGTCAGAAATGTGCCTTACTCCTCTGCTGCCCACCCCATTTGCATACGGATCATTTTCTTTTCACACAATTTGTGCAGGTCACTTTTGCACTCTAGAAGGCAAAGCTGTTTTTTAAATGCTTAGTGAGGATATCATCTGCACTTGGAAGTATACAGGTAATTTTTCTGTTGCCTACAATACGAAATAGTTTATAAACTTAATTTCTGATCCTCACTCTAAAATCAGTGAAGAGTTGCATAGATCAGTATTCTCTTCCAGTAGACTGAAATATAATAGCTAGCCCAATTATTGACTGAAATCAAGAGATAATAGAAGAGTGCAGTTGGCTGCTTGTGTGATTTTTGTTCCTTTATTTTTCTAGTCATCTTCAGGACTAAAAAAGTTAGCAGATATGAAAATAAAGATTCCAGCTGCAAGGCAAGTTTCATTGTTAGGTCAAAAGTTTATTGGCATGCCCACCAGGGCAGCAGTTTGAAAACTAAATACCTTGATAAAGGACTTGAAGACATTTTTGTACATTATAGCACAAACCAAATGGGAATGAAGTTTTGGAGTGAGATACCTAGGACTGCAAGAAGAGCGAAGTAGTAACCAGAATTTCGGTGGTGAATGTGACAATCTGCTAAGTGACTTCAATTCACATAGTGAGGTTTCTTGATGCTGTCATCCATAGAGTTGAAAACTCACTGCTCTGTGTGGCCCACGTGTGATGTTTTTTCCTGGAAATACATTTTATTCTGCTCTGCATCATCCCTACATGGGTGCTGAGCAGTGGTGCTGGATTGGTGCAGGCTCTGTTTGTCCCAGTGCTGCCTCCAGCCCGTACCTGGACAGCTCTCTAGCTGGCAAATGGGAAATGGGGCAGAGAATTTGCTATCTAAGCAGCTCTGATCTTAAAGCATGAATTCACATGCTGTGTAGGGTACTAATGCAGATTTGATTGCTTCTTCACTAAAAGACCATCGGCCTATTTAAGACATTTTAAGGACCAAATAGAACTTCTGGGAAACTCTATTTCCATTGTGCAATCAAAGCAGGAGCCAGTGCAAGATGCCTTTAAAATGCACTGGTAGGAGGAATTCCACAACACAGTGTGTGCACAGCCCCCAGTGAAAAGAAGGGAACTCCCTGACTGCATTTTCAAGTCTAGAGCCACCTCTTACTGTGCACAAAGCCTGTTTGCCCTGAGCTGCTGGAGCATTTCTTAATAAATAAACTTAGCAGTTTGTTTTCTGTCTCGCAGAGGTGGTTTTATTCAGGAAAAAATAACAGCTAAGAGGCAGCCAAGGAACACTAGTGGATGATACATATGTCTATGAAAACAGGTTCTTGTATCTGGAGACATGATTATCTTGGCAGAACAGAAGTGAAGTTAAAGCAAATAACTAAATGGTGCTACTGGCTGATGACACTGTTATCTCAGAGTTTAGGAGATTACTGGGACCTACGGCGTAGTTTCAACCAGGTAGAATGCTACCACATAATTAATTTTATTTACATTTTGCTTACTAGAGTTTGCCACCTTTTCAGCAGCTCAGGTCTTCAAGTGTTAAGTAAATTGAAATTGCTATCTTTGCGAGTAAATGTCTTTCCCTTTTTATCTAGGTCGTTTCAGTGACTTGCATGTAATTGTGTTCATATTTTCAAGGGCAAGTTGTCAAATGTTTTCAGCAGGGGGACTGTATTTTGAGGGTGGTGGCATCAGTGTGGCATACTCTGGCCTGTGCTGTGTGAAACAGAGACAAGCATTAGGCTGTTGACACATGAGGTTGAGATCAAACTAGATCCTTTTATTTTATTTTATTTTATTTTATTATTTTTTAATTATTTTATTATTTTATTTTATTTTATGTATTATATTATCACTTGCTTACCCTGGCTGGTATTGATTTGTGGTTTCCATTGAGTAGTGGTTCTGGGGGCACTGGGATTTGGAATCACTAAGTATCTTGTCTCTGGACTGCAGAGTACAATGACCCAAGCAGGGATCTCTTGAGGGGTGGGAGACTTCTGCAGATGCAGATGTGGAAACCAACAGAGCTTCTGCACCCCTCACCCAGCCTCCTGTACATCTCACCCCTCACCCATCCTCCTGCACCCCTCACCCATCCTCCTGCACCTCTCAGCCATCCTCCTGCACCCCTCACCCAGCCTCCTGCACCTCTCACCCATCCTCCTGCACCTCTCACCCATCCTCCTGCACCTCTCACCCATCCTCTTGCACCCCTCACCCATCCTCCTGCACCCCTCAGCCAGCCTCCTGCTGCCACCGAGGGGAGAGCATCACTCTGGTGTGCTGGGGGTTGGACCAGCAGCCTTATGGCAAAGATGTCAGGGAAAGCTGCTTTTGTTTTGTTCCTGAACAACTGGTGAAAACCCCAGGTCAAGTGGGGTTAATCTTGACTGCCCAGCTAATGACTGTGGGGTTTTCAGGAAGGTGTCCTGGCGTTGGTGGTGCTGAGCAGCAGTGGGGTCTGGCTTGGTGGTGCTGGGTGTGTGACTGTGCTGGGCACACTGCAATTCCACTCATGGCCCTCTGTGATGGGGAAGCATTGGCTCTGCAGCTCAGGTGCCACACAAGGCTGATTAATTCTTTTTTCTGAAGTGTTGTGAAGTTACTTTGCTAAAACTCAAGTATTTCTAAAAAGCAGAGCTTCGTGTACCACGGGGTGTAGGAAACTTTTCTTTTTGGTTTGGCTTTGAAGTCCCAGTATCAGCCTCAGCTCCTGTGCTGGGGTGAACTCTGCTCCTTGGCTGCATGCACGCTTGCTTCTTGGAGCACACGTGCTGCAGAGCAGACCTGCAGTCGGGCAATTCACAAGAGCTGGGTATTATTATTGTTATTCCTGCTGCTCGACAGGGTCTGTGTTATTCTGCACAGCAGCCTGGTCACCTGGCAGCAGGTCATTAGCATTTTAGGTTCCTTTCCTTCACAACAATGCCCAACATGCTAATTAGAGGGGTTTGAAAGCTAAGCAACCTGTTTTAAAATCAGACATTTTAATTTGCAGCTTTAATGGCTGTATTCTAATAACTGGCTTGGCTCGGGGGAGAGGGGGAGAGGAGCACTTCTCATGTTCCAGGAGCAAGGCCCCACAGAACACAGGCTGACAAAATTAAAAACCTCATAATGTGACCTTTGCCTGGGATAAAAGGCTGTTTCATAACAATTTCCTTTTGTTCTTTGTTTAAGCCATTACTCCAAAAGGAGCCTCCGATTAATCTAAGTAAATGCATCATTACAGTCCTAATCCATGTCCTTCTGTCAGTGTCTGTTTTAATTAAATAAGAAACACTAGCAGGAAGATCTCACGCACAAAGCTGTGATTGGAGAAAGAGGCTTGTTTGATCGGGGAGAGATTAAAAGAGGCTTTACTGTTTTGTCCTTTTGCTCTAGATGCCATAATGTAGGTTAAAGGAAGAAAACTTATCTGCTAGTTTAGCACGTTGCTCCCCATTACGGTATTAAAATAACCAGATTTAGCACTGAAACTGTCCCAGCCATCCAATTAATTATACACAGACCATCACAGGCAAACGGTATGGCAACTTGGCTCCACTCATTTGACACACGAGTGTGGTTGGGATGGTACACACAGGGAGCCACAAACTAGACAGATGTGCCAAATTTCTTTCTTTATATTAAATAAAGCATTGAGCAAAACAATTGACAAATGGATGTATTTGCTTTTAGGACTCGTGGCTCGCAAATAGCAACACGATCTGTGGCAAGCCTCTGATTTTTAAACCCAAATATTTTTATTTTTCACGAATCAGGATCAAGATTTTCAAGCAATGAAGGATTCCTTTAAAAAATGTCCTGCCCCCCAGCTGGTTGATACGTGTGCCAGAGACTCTTCCTCCAGGTAGTGCTCCGAGAGCCCCGTGGAGAGGGTTTTCTCCCATAGCCAGCCCATTATTTGATGTAATGAAAAGAGAAAGTGTGCAACACAGAGATTGTTAATTAATTTAGCCTAACAAGATGAAGATAAATGAAGCAAAGCACGGATTGAATGAAGCAAGAGGTCTTATTTACAATTTAATACTTCTTTATATGAGGCATTTTTCAATTTACAAAAGAAAAGACCCCGAGCTGAAAGAGACTGTGTTGTGTGAGTACAGGCAAGACAACTGCACAGTATCCAAGCACTTCTAAGGACTGCTGAAAATACCTTTTGGGTTAACATTTAACTTTAACTTCTCTTCTCCTATTCCTCCTCCCCCTCCCCCTTTTTTCTTTTCCACTTTTTTTTTGTTTTGTTTTATTTGGACTGAAAATACATTGGTAAGAATAAAAACAAATTACAGCCAAAACTTTTTCCCACTGAAATAAATAGCAGAGTAGCCCTGAATGCTCCTGCAAGGCCAAATGCTGTTGTTGCTGATTGTTTATATTAACCCAGAGTCATAGACTATTTTGAGCAATTTCTATGCAGAAAGATGCTTTAAGAGGGGAAACTAGAAGAATGACATAAAACACAATTTTAGTCTCTCTTTCTAAGTACAAATAGGTTATTACTTTAAGTTTTCAACTGCTCTATGACAGTGCAAGCTGAGAGGGGAATCCAGAATAGTGTTATTTAACAATGATTTGATGTAATAACACTTTGATTTTTGTATCTCGGAGGACAGTGGTTTCTCAAGATCATGTTTTCCTTCAGCATTGTGTGAAAAGATGTTGATTACATTTTCTTATCAGTTAAAAACACCCCAAGATTACAAACATATTCCAGACATTTTAGATCTCTTTGTCTCATCCCTGATTTTAAGTGAAGAATATCCAAAGCTGACAGTGAGTTACAATCTACAGCACTTGAGTCAGAGCATCTCAAGATCTTTTATTCTGTTTCCAAACTACAAAGCTTTATAGTTCTATGGAATAGGTGAAGAATCAAATAATCCCTGTTGTTTTTAACCTCTATAAACCCAACCAACACCAAGGTCCTGTGTTGTCACTTGCTAGAGCATTTCTTGATCAGTTTGATCTGCACCCAGAGCTCTCCACGCTGATCAAATGCATTAGTTGGGGTTTTTTGTTGGCTTTTTTTTTAAGAAAGCATCTTCCTTTCTGCAGATGAATTGGGTCTGTCACTATTTGGCCTTCTGTCATGATTTCTGTCTGCAGGGAAATGCCTTCCTTCTGCAGTAGCTGGACAGGACAGTGTTCCCTAGTGTCTCTACAAGCACTGGTCTCTACAAATAGCATTATTCTGCTCCCTGTGTTTTTATCTTGGGGGTCATGAACAAATCCATGCGACTGCTTCTAAAGATTTCAATAAATAGGACTTTTTTATCCAGACAATTGCCTTTTATATTACTTTTAAACAAAACTACTAGTCCATCAAGAGTTTCAAAAGGAAAACAATTCTACAGAGTGCTGGTATGGCAGCACAGACCAATCATTATGGCACCCATTCTCCCGTCCTTTATTTTTCAAGTCCACAACAATAGGTTGTTGATTCAATGGACAAGACCAGAACAATTAAGTTCTCTGTTTAGCAGCAGTGCAGCATTTTAATGCCCTCCTCTAATAATGGTCTCATTATTGTTATTCTAAGACTGGGCCTCAGGAGGAGGAATATTTGCTAGAGGTACGTCATTATTTTGCAAATTTCGATTAGCTCATCATGTTGTCTGTACTGTGAAAATCGTAGCTAATTAGGGCAGTCAGTTAGACTACCAGCTTTTGAGCTTATGAGTTAAAAGGTAGCACACTTGATAGGCCAGTGATGTGAAAAAGGTGGTAAAAAGGGGGATTAGAGCTGTTGCCTTAGTAACTCTAACTTCCATCTGTGCGGGAACAATGGACCTGTGTTTCTCCTCCACCTTGGTGTAAAAATTGGTTTTGTTTCCAAAGGACGGGGCTTTTTCTGACAATCTGGAATTCAGCCTAACGGGGAGTAGCTGTTAGCAGAGCCCATTGGAGGACAGGAGAGATGAAAGGTCATGGTGAGCTCCAAGGACAGGAAAGGTCATTGTCTCCTGCAACTAAACAATCTGCTATTGTGCCGTGGTTTCCAGCCAAGCACTCGGGCAGGTGGTGGGAGAGATCCCACCAGTCCAGTCAGGTGGAACCAGAGACAGAGATAATGCACCTCCTAAAGAACAAAAGCTGACTACAATTTGCCTTTATTAAACCAAGTTGCATTTATTTGTCACCATCCCCTGAAAAGGGTTGTTTACTGCCTTGCTCCTCCAGGCTGCTTTGTTCAGCACTGCCTCTGTAGGCCATCACAGCTCTGGGAAGCAATCCAGCGTGGTAGAAAATGTTGGTTAAGCCTCCTCCCCATGAAGAGGAGCCCTCGGGAGTGCCACCGATGGGACACTTCACAAGAAGTTCAGTGGTCGCTTCTTTCTCACGTTATTGGTGTCCTCAGAAGGGTTTCCTTCGAGCACACCTAGGATAAAATGAACCGGAAATTGGAAATAATTTTGCTTTGTGGTGTTTTATCATCGGTTCTCCTGCACGTTGCAGAAAGTTTGCAGCAAACTGTAGCAGGTGTCACAGAGAGTAGCAGACAGAGCAGAGACCTGCAGCCTTGTAGAAGTAGATTTGCTGTGGGACTGCTCTTATGCAAAGGGAAATATTCTGTGCTGTGCAGTAACTGTTGGAGATTGTTTCTGTGTCCCAAAAAAAAGAGAAAAGCGCTGTGGTGTTATTTAATAAAACAGCTATGGCACAACCTACCAGGAAAGAATTGCTGTTAGTGAAGAGAACTGTCATCTCTTGTGTTTTCCCTAGAGATAGAATATTTTTCAGCATTATGTTTTGTCATTATATTTCCAGCTATTACGTTTTTCCTACAGATTTTTTTTCCATCCAAAACCCCAAGTCATTGTTCTCTGGAAAGATAATGATGCTTTTTCCATTTTTGCAGCACTGTGCCTCAGTCATCCGTGCAGAAGTTCACTTTGCTCTTCCTCTTCCCTCTGCCTCCAGGCCAAGCACATCCCAAGGTCCATCTTCTGTCTCCCAGACAAAGACTCATTTCTTTAGGTCAGGATTTCCAGAGTCTTTCACCCTCCTTGACTGGATCTCTAAACCCCTCTACCGGGTTTATTTGATAATCTTCTCACTCATTTCACAACAGAGCTGCCAAAATGGGTTGAATTCTTCTGGACCTGATGAAATGTATGTCATTTGCTACTGTTCCCTTGGAAAAATAAAATTACATATGATTGTTGGGTGTCCCATCTTAAACTGTTCTGACCTTATTTGAACTCCCCTTTTTAGATATTCTGGGCCTCTCTTATCTCAGTTTTCCTCCTGGCCACTCTTGCTCTTGCTTTCTGACAACACAGATGGGCGACCTTGCTCAGCCTGATAACTGGTCACTTTCAGGCTCTGTTCAGCACCACAGGAGCTCTGTTCTGAGCCCAGCAGGCAGGTCTCTCCCTTGCATGTCCAGCTCGGATGAGAGGCTGAGCAGCAGCTTCAGGGGAGCCAGTGGACTTTACAGCTCTCCGTGTGGCCGTGCCTTGCTTTCCTGCTCCTGGGTTTAATAAGTAGAATCTTCAAGAGAAAGTCATCTTGGAAGTGGTTACAAGCTGCTTTTTTTTTTTTCAGTAATCAATACCTAAACTTTCTCTTTAGCTCCCTGTGTGAGATGGAGGTGCTGTTGTACGTGTTATTTTGGTTTTAAAATGAACTGACCAGTGGAGGTGCTCATTTCAACATGGGAGACCAGCAAAGGGTTAAGCGGCAGAGAATTACAAATGAACTATCAGGAAAGTTGATTATTAATCCAGCAAGAGAGAAAATATCCTTCCAGTTAGCAAGAATTAGTACCTGAAGAGCTGATAATATTGTTCAGGCTGTTGGTGTGGAATGGCAAAGCCAGGTAAGCTAGACATCTTCTCGGAGAAATCAAGTCTTTTCTTTCTGTTTTTCACTGTAAGAGACTTTAGCTTTAAAAAGAATTTTTGTTGATTTATTTAAACTCTCAGCATATGAAATGGCAGATGTTGATCCTCAGTTTCCTCAAATGAATGAAACAAATCAAAATTGCACTTTAACTTTGGTAAGAAGATCTGTTTCTAAGCTGGGAAGTGTACGGAACTGAAAGATCATAACAATTCTTTACTGGTTTGTGGTTACGTGTGAGAACTGGTTATAAAACCTGGAGAGTCCTTTGCAATTGTACCTAATATATTATGTAAGTCTGTCTTTAGTTGTGCTTGAACAGATCGTGGTGGTTTGCAGAAGCTTTTATGTTGCAGAGCTCTTTCATTCACAGTTATTAAGACTTCAGTTTCCATTCAGGACGAATGACTTAGGCAAGTTTGTTTTGATATTGTGAACACATTTGTGTTCATTAAAACACTTGATTTTATTTTTTTCTTTGTGGGTTTTCAGAAATCTATGATGTGGGGTTAGAAGGAAATGAATGTTTGGTAAACACAGCACTGTGTTTCTGCTGAGAAATGCAAACCAAACCCTGAGACCAGTTGAGTGTAGTCGCCTTATCCTGCTGGGGATTTGCTAGACACCCAAAGCTCTGGCTTGGGAAAGCTTTCAAGTTTATCTCTTATAGCTGTGCTACTGATAATAATCAATACACATGAGAAATTTTTTTTTTTCAATGTATTATTGAATTTGTTGTATGAGAGATGTGTCAAATCTTTGAAAGAGTGGCCTAATGCTGTAGAAATGAGTCTGTATATGGTGTTTAACAACTTCCCTCATGTTGTGTGCTCTTGCTTGCTTAGAAGCACTTAAAGTCCTGATGTGCTTGTAGAATTCAGTGTCCATATGATGTTACTACAGTATCTGGCTTGGTGGAAGAGACTTTCCCATCTCCAGAGGTATGAAACAGCCTGAAAGCTCCACGGCGAGGATCTGAAATACAGAGAAGATGAAAATACTGAAAGTAACCCAAACAGGGGGCTGAGCCCCTGTAGCTCTTTAGTTCCCCATGGTGACCTTTCCCGAGCTGTTTTGAGCATGGCACAGGGAAAGGGGAGCTGGAAGAAGGGAAGGAGTGAGGAGTGGTGTTAGTTTGAGGAGCTCTGCTGGGTTCTCTGGGGCAGTTTTTTCTCAGGGGTTGTTTTTTCTCTAGGGTGGATTCTCATCATGGGAAATTCAAATCCTAGAATGACTGATGGAGTTATCAGGGCAGCAAATGGCACTTTGGAAAGCTTTGCTAAATATTCAGTTATACTGAGAGGCAAATAACTTCTGGTGGCATATTTTATCCGAGTGTTTGGAGGAGAAATGGAGCAACACAAATAAGCTGCTGTGCCTGAATGTGAACACCAGCATCTAGGAAATACAGAAAGAGCAAGAAAAGCAGTGATGAAAAAATTATCACACAGGAAATTATATATGTAGAAAAAACCCAAGGTTTTAATTAGTGGAGGAAAGTAAGAAACTGATTAAAGAAATGAAGTTTCCCAGATGTGTAAGGGGAAAAAAAAAAAAGAAGAAGGTTAAATTAGATAAGCTATTTTAACTACTATTGGAGAAGAATGCTTGCTTCTGAATGGGAAAGCAAAACGTCAAATGAGAAAAAAGCTGGCAACTTGAGTTCAGCTCAACTGTTTTCCTGCACGAGTGACTCTTTGGAATGCTCTGCTTGGAACATCATGAGGAAAAAGTAGTGGAGTGCGGGGGGGGGCAAAATGAAACTGGCTGTGTACTTATTGGGAAGGATGAAGGTGATTGTGTTACTTGTGCACCAACCCACAAATTAGACAAATTGGTTGGATTTTGTAGCAGCATTTCAGGATTTCTTGTATTTTCTATGGAGGTGTAGTTTGCATCTGAGCTGCAGCCCTGCACTGGTTCGACTGACAGACTTTAATAACCATTTTTAACTGTGCTGCCACTATTAACTTATTGGCAAAATCCTAACTCATCAGATTCTGTCTGCAACTGGAGAGAAACCGTTATGAACTTCCCTGAGACAGGGTAAAGTAGCTGGTACTTATTACAATTTAAATCTACTGTGATAAAAGTAGTATACTTAACAAAAATGGAAACAAAAGACATGAAGAAACTATCTTTTAATGGCCATTCCAGGGACTCGTTTCAAATTCAACAATATCCCAGTGCAACCTGTGTCAAAGTCCCCTGCAAGGCAGTTCAGCAGGACTGACATGTTCATGTTCCTGCTTCTCAGCAGGTTGCAGCTTCTCAGCTGTGTATTAAAAAAAACAAACAAACAAACAAACAAAAAAGAGAAAAAAAAAGTTGGACATGTCTGGAATAGATTGATAAGAACATCATCTGATTTAGTGGAACTAGTGTGACTGAGCAGGCTTTTCATGGTAAGCAAAATTGTTGAGTTCCCTTCAGTGCCAACTCTGCAGCTCCCAGGCTGCTCAAAAGCTTGGGGTTGAGAAGTGATGAATTTCCAGAGGTGACTGGCAGAACTAGGCACATCTGGAAACAGCTGCAGTGGAGGCAGCCTGTAGAAGTGAAGCCACTCTGGTCATCACAAGGCTGGGACAGCAAGATGGGCAGGGTGGAGCTGAGATACCTGGATGTTGCCTGACCCTCTGCTTTACCTAGTGGCAGCCAGCACGAAGCAGGTGGTCAAAGCTAAGGTTGGGCCAGGTTATTTTTGTTCCTTGGACCACACCTGATCTCTGATGGAAGTGCTGGAGAGAGAATGTGCTTCAGGTCATTAGGAGCTCAGTGAGGCTCTGTGGATTTGATAAGATCCAGAGTCAAGCTGCATAGTTCAAGGAAGCTCACGTCTTATTAGCTATGGTAAGGTCAGTTATCCACACAATGAGGGGGAAACTCTTTCATAAACAAGCAGATAAATATGGTGCAGCTGGTGCTTAGCTGTGCTCCAGGCTGTTCTCTTAGCTCAGGAACAGCTCCAGCTTTCCTGGGTGCTCGTGGAGCATCAGCAGCGTGGGCTGGCGGGCTGGGAAATGAGCCCGTGTCCCACAGAAGGAATAAATCCAGGCTGAGCTCCTGACTCTGCAGATAGGCACCTATTGCTATGATAAAGAGAGAATATAGACACATTGGAACTTTCCTTCCAGGAGGAAAGAAATTGTGAAATAGAACTGAAAAAAAAAAAAAAGAAACCTATCTAGTAATCACCTGAACAAAACACTCCTGGTGTCTTCTGGGTTTGGTTCCAGCTCAAGCTACTGTGTCCTTAGAGCCAGGTAGGTGCATAGGTGCTTCCTAGCACTTGGCTCATCTCTGACAAGGCAGAGAGAAATCTTGTGTAAGACTTCATTCTGCCTTTGGAACTAGCATTTTTACTGTCTTCTGGAAAATAATGATATTTTAAACAGCTGTGAGGAGGAAGAAGTTGAAGAGTTAATTAAATCATGTGCTGCTAGAGGGAAACATTTTTTTTCTTTCCTTTTTTTCCTCATCAGAAGTAGGAGTTACATGTGTTCCTCATTACACCCAACATATTCCAACAGTTTTTTAAGAAGGCCTGCTTGTGAAGCAGTGTCTTTCTTGAAGGCACACTACTTTATTTTCAGCTACTCAATTTTGGAGCCATGGAACGTGTCATTTTCACCATCTGAAGGCAGGTCTGTGGTAGTAGTGGATGGTAGTACACCACATCATGGAACTGGGAGTGTAATCCCCTCTCTTTACTACACAGGGTTTAGCTTTATTTTGATAGCTGCCAGAGCAGATTCTGGCAGGATTTCTTTCAAAGACAGTACAAACCAGCATTTGTGCAGTTACTAAACATTCAGGATGTTTTAATTGTAGTAAAAAGCCACCCAAACCCAGCCTACCTACAGTTTATGTTTGGGTTTTCTCAAAACAGTTTTCATCATCAGTGTACTTGTTTCATCCCCATTTAAAGATATTTTGTCTACTTCCCCATTGGGTTTAAGAAAAGCTCGGTGTGTAGTGTACATCTACATCCCACTTTTTGCATCAAAAACGTGAGATCAATCACAGATGACTTTGTTCTTGATTTACCAGCTAAGCCCTCAGCATTTATTGAGGTAATATCTGTGTTTTAGCAGGGTTTATGCTGAATCTTTCTTCTCTCTGCTTTATCAATAGACTGATTTGACTTTGAAAGAAACATTTGTAGTATGCTGTTGATTATTCTTTCATCTTTCCACTTTTCCCCATGGTACAACCAGGGCAGAGTTTCCAGGGAAAACAAAGTAGCTGTGACAACTGTCTGATAAACCTGTTTATGAGTCTGAGTGTTGTTTAATGCAAAGAGCAAATAAGACCCAGCAGGAGAAGCATTGTTTTGTTGGCATTCCTCCTAGCAAGGGAGCTGCTGTGCAGTAAGCAGAACAACCAGCCTCTGGGTGCAGAATTCCCATTGCAAAGGCACATCTAAGTTTTGGAACCAGAGCAGGTTGTGGGTTTGGTTTTGTTTTTCATTTGAGGGATAAGGCTCTGCTCTGAGCTATAGTTGTGAAGTGAGGGTAAGGGATTTCTCCACCCTACAGCTGTGATGTGCAGCCCAGAGTTAGTGTCCCCTGGCTGCTGCTGGCTGCTTGTAGCTGCCTGTAGACAGCAAAGAGGAGAAGAAGTGACTGCCTCATCCCTTAGTGTCAATAATAATTGCTGCATTATATCAGAAATGGCATTTTCCCATTTTTCCTAAAACTGCTACTTGCAGGGAATAAATGAGAAAGGAAGCTTGTTGCCAGCAAATAAATGATTGAGCCTTTTTCTGACTGTGTTTTGTACTATCAGACCCTCTCAGTGTATTATCACAGCCTGTAAGGCTGCAATCAACCTGCCTTATGTGGTAGAAGTAATAAAAACAACATTTCCTGCATGCTTTCAAGAGCATATATGTAGGAAGAATGATTTTACTTCACCACTCCTAGTGAAGCACAACTAATTTTTGGTTGAATTTTAGTTCATCATTGGTGATGTTCTGATTTTACTTCTGCAGCACCAGCAGTGCAGCAACTGGTTTAGTTTAAAAAATGCTCCCATTTGTCTGAAGACATCTTCATAAACTACTGAAATCACACAAATCTGGTTGACTGGTACCAACCAAGTCTAGAGAGACTGAGCCACACAGCAAGCAATTGAAAGAAGAAATAGTATTTATTGATATTAAAAAATATATCACTCTGTACTGTGGTTTTTAGGCCCAGACTAGGGTCTAAAGATCCATTAAAAAATCAGTGAGCAAACAGCATGATCCTGAGATATTTATATACATACATAGTCATGCCCTCTCATTTTCATGTTCATATTAGGCACAGAATTTTGCCCTTGCTCACCTATATTGCCTGTCTCACCCATCCCTGTTGGCAGGGATGATGCTCTAGGATGTAGAGCAACACATTGCCAGAAAAAAGGAGGAGTTGTTCAAATGAGTGACTGGAGAGAATGCTGGTGAGTGCCCCAAGCAGCTGGGGAATGCAGGAGGCAGTTCCAGCCCAGCATGGACCAGTGGGAAGCAGGTAGAGAACTGGGCATCGTACTGGTCTGCTTATTGCTGCAGGTATTTCTAAAATGGCTTTAGACATGGCAGAGATCATAAGGATCATATAGTCTTGTGGAATAGAATAATCTTTTAATGTGAATTTATATTGTGAAAACTGAAAATGAACCTAATTAGCTTTCAGGTGCTAAATTAGAGTTTCTTTTTTATGTTACAAAAGATATTTATTTTTTTTTTACAGCTTTTATCTCAAAATGTCTCCTACAAGAGTAAGCAAGTATTAATTCTGTGTTCCAGTAGTAATCCTACTTTGCTGATCATACTTCTTTAGTTAGAAGGAGTGTTTATCACTTTTCTGATAAAGATAATAAAGTACACATACTTTACAGCTTGAATGCATATATAACATACAAAATGTTTTCTTACACCCTTCAAATCACTGGACAGGTGATCAACCCCAAAGCAACTTCTTTTTGCTTATATTCTAAGTGACCTTTGTGGTGAAATTTATTTGTTCATACATTTTCTTTTTCAATCTTACTCAGATGGCCCTTAACCTCTATCAGTCTACAATTACACAGGGAAATACAGTTGGGAATTTAGAGAGATGTAATCTCTTGTTGCACAATAATTTGATATTGGTGTTGAGAAGAACACTTGTAGGTTAAAAATAATGTATTAAAAAGTGTTGTATTATAGATCAGCTGTTGAGTATAGGATGCAATATAGAAATACAGAATGAAGAATCTAAACAAACCCATGTTATTTTCAGGAGATGTCTGTCTGAGAGCAGAATAATTAAGAGTGAGGGTCACAGTGGCCACTGATGACACCACTGACCTTATGACAGACACCAGTTGTGG
The DNA here is from genome assembly GCA_013401355.1 of Ceyx cyanopectus. NCBI lineage: Eukaryota > Metazoa > Chordata > Aves > Coraciiformes > Alcedinidae > Ceyx > Ceyx cyanopectus. The sequence goes on along the minus strand of VYZU01064609.1, from coordinate 31,814 downwards.
GGAACCTACCAAATGCTGCCCTTTTGCTCTAACAAATCTCACTGTGCCCAGCTCAAAGGCTGTGATAGGTGAGGCATCTGCTCCAGCTCTCATCTACTGGCAGCAGTCTGACTGAGGGACCAATGGTCTCTGGGGCATTGCTGTGGTTCTGAGCACTGGTAAAGGTTTGGTGCTGGCCTCAGAGCACCAGCCCGTGTTATTGAGCGTCTGAACACCTCTGTCTGTGTTCAGCAGTGACCCCAGACTCAGGGACTACTCATAAGGGGACACAAAAGGGGGTTTTGTGTTCCAGTTTTGTTCCAGGAGCTTTATTCCCAACTTTTGGCTCTCTGTGCCATGCACTCGCAGAGCTGGGCAGGCAGTTGCTGTATCTGCCAGGGAACTGGGCTCACTGGGATGCTTCACATCATTTTCATAGGTAAAAAATAATATTGGATCGAGGTTTTTTAATGTGTTGGCTTGTTGCCTTGTAGCTTTTGATAGTGCCATTCCTCCCCTTCTGCTCTGTGACAAGCATGGAATAGCTATCTGACCTTTGTTATCCCATTGTTGCAGTTTATGGGTTGATAACCATTCTGTGAGCTAAGAAGTGTGGACCTGCCCCTGCTGAGTTCTCTGAAACAGAGAAAAACAACAAAGAAAAGAAAAAAAGAAACCCTCCTCCACTAACCATTAAATTGCAGGGTGATCTAGAGATAAAAGCAGAATCTCTTTTTTGCTTTTCTGCTTTTCAAATATTTGCCTGGCCTTCAAAAGGTATTTGCCTTTTGTGTTTACATTGGATTTATTTTTTTGGCCTACATGCAGAAAGAGAATGATACATTAAAGAATAATGGACAATAGAGAGGAAAATACTCTCAGCTTTCACATCTAGCCTGTCTTTTCTACTTGGGGTTTATTTTTTTTTAATCTTGCCTCCTTTTATTTAAATAGAAACTGCTGAGTATTGTAATGTGTTGTAAATGTGAAAGTATCAGCTGACGTACAGTACAAGATTATCTCCAGGTTGGCAGGCAGCAGTGAGAGCTGGCAACGTGCCACTTTCTACTACAGACCTCTGGGACCTCTAGATACTCCTCTGTGTGGCAGAACAATGTCAGGCTTCCAAAGCCAGTGTGCTGTCATCTGCAGGACTGCCTTCTGCTGCTGCTGAGAGAGGCAGGTGAGGTTTGCATTGTCAAGTGGGACAGATCTTCCCCAGGGCACAAGGCAAGGTGCTTTGGCTGAGAGTTGCTCTGTGCCAGTGTCATCTTCAGCTCCTTCCCTCTGGAGAGCATCAGGGCTTCCTTGGGACCTGCACTGTCCCTTGTAGAGTTGTTGGCATTGAGAGAGCAGGATCCAGCAGGTTTGCACCAAATCTCATGTCACATAAACCTCATGCTCAGGGGAGGCACTGCTCTGGGACAGTACCTGTCCCAAGGTGATTATCTCTGCTGCTCAGGTCCCTTTGTTGTGCTACTTGTCACTACTTAGCATCAAAGCTGACTTTGCTGGAGTGGAGTCAGGAGCTGGCTCTGGATCCCAATTCCGCTTACTCTAATAATCAACATTTCTTGACGCCACTAACTTGAAAACAAACATGACCCAACGATTTAATTGAAGTCTCTTGATTAATGCGCTTTAAAAACACGCATTTCTAATACCTGAGAAGATATTTCACCACATGTATGTCATAAAGCTCTTAGAATGTTACAGTTGGTGAAAATTACAGTCAGTTAATAATGTGTCAGCTCCCCACTGTGTGCTTTGTAGGATACTGAATGGGTGTTACATGATTTATTTGCTGGATTTTGCAGCTTTTCTGCAGTGTGTCAGATGCCTTGCTGATTGCTTGGTGAAGCCTAGAACATGAGCTCCCTCCTGCAATGTTGACTTTAAGGCAATCTATATTTGCTTAAAAGGATGACAGTCTTAACATCAGCTCACCTCCCCCAAACTTTCCTGAAAGTCTGGGTGCTTTTGGTGAGTGTGTTGGTTGGAATTTAGATGCAGGTTTTTGTGGCCATCACAGTTTACTTCATGGTCCTTAGAATTACAGGGAGTGGATTGGTAATGAAACAAATATAATGGTACTAGAGTGATGGTAATACTGGGAATAATTGATATACTTCTCTGCAGTTTGGGGTGGGAGTGACTTGATTGGTGTTTATTGACACTGTTTGAATACAGTTAGAAGGATCCTCACTCCCTTTACCACTTTCCTTCTTTCTTACATCCCTGACCTCCTCTCATCTCATTTTTTCATGAATAGTGAGAATTAAAAGGCTGCATTGAGAGCTGCTTTCCACCTGCAGATTTAGGAGGTGAGAATGCTCAGCTAAGTTTGAAGTTCCTGTGCAGCCTGCTCTAAGTGACCCTGCTTTAGCAGAGGGGTTTGAGAACAGAGGCTCTTGTCTGAAGCTGAGAGAGTTCTGACATCATGCTGGCATCATGCTGACATCATGCTGGCATCATTCCTTTCTAGCTGTAGCATCCATGACTGAAACAATTGCCATGCTCCTGTGCCTGTGTGTGCTGAGGTGTGCATTTGTAGCCTGGGTCTGTCAGGTGGAGACTGTGGAGACATCAGGAGCTCAGTGAGATCTGTGATGCTGAATCTGAGGACTGCCCTGCAAAGGGAAGGAGTCATTCCAAAAGTGCTAGAGGAAGGAACTCGCCAGAGTTGCAAAGGCCACATAGATCAAAAGAATCCAAATATTTTTAGGGACAGCTTGAGGCTTTGAGAGAGGCAGCTGAGAAGGACTTTGAGATGCATATTTCACATCTACCACTTCTTGATTTATCTCTCAGGTGAAGTAAAAACATGCCCATTGTGAATTATAGTCTCTAATTCCCTGTCTGCTTTCTGCTGGTACCGTATATCACGAGAGTGGAACTCGAAAGATTTTCATCTTCTCTGGATAATTATTGATGGAATTATAACCCTTGTTTTATGTCTTTCCCATTTTGTGTGCAATTATGTATGCAAAGTAGGAGTGGTAGCAATTTCTATAATTAATACCGAATAAGCATTTATGTTTTCAACTTTTTCTCTTCATTTACAACTTCTCCAAACTCTTCTCTTGATTTTTAATTGACCTTTCTTATGAATCCATTTGTATTTTGTGTGGGTTTATTTGGAAATCGTAGAGCATTTGGGCAGTTTTTATGGAGCTATCCCATAGTGTTTCTCATATGCAGAATGAAATGGTCATTTTCCTTCTGCCTTGCATCTTCCCCTGCTACACATATATCTTTAGTCGCAATGTATTTCTCTGTGGGAAGGGAATCACCAGGTAGCAGAGCCAGGCTAGGTGGGCACCCCCTGAGCAGAGTGGTTCTGCAGGGAGCAGAGCAGCCTGGGAGCTTGTTTGGCCCCCCAGCTCCAAGCTTGGAATGCCTGAGATAGCAAGTTGCCCTCTGGTTATTTTGATGTCATTTCTGGCAAATCTAGAGAAGGTGCTCCCCAGAAATGGAAATTGCCATCAGAAATGATTCTCTGCAGCCTTCCAGTTGGTTCCAGCTGACAGCTTTCTGGTGGGTGCTGGGCAGACACTGCCAGGCACCTCAATCTGCCTTTCCCTGTCAGAGCATCACCTGGTTCCTGAGCTTCTTTCCAAGTGCCAGCTTCCCTCCTTGCCTTCCTGCTCCCTGCTGGAGCCTGGCACTGGCCCTGGTGGTGGCTGTTCCAAGGGAGAGGGGTCAGTCCCTCTTCACCAAGCTTGGCCTTGCTGCTGGAGCTGCTGCTGGGAGAAGCCTGGACCCAGGAATCCTGCCTAGTAAAGTTGCACCTTAAACCACTTCGAGTGAGCTCCTGGTCCTGCTGAAGCCCCTGGGCACTTAGGCAGTGGTTTTGTTCCAGCAGGGATTTCACCAGTGCTTTCACTGTGCAGCTGTAGTCGGGGGGGAAACTCTGAACCAAGATGGATGTGAGTTCCCGTTGTGAAATCCACTCTCTGCTGGGTTCATCCTTGCCTTCCTCCCATCTGAATAACTGTAAATGATGTTCTCTGTTAATAAGTGTGTACTTCGTCTAAATTGCATTTATTTTTCTTTTGACATACTTACCATTTCACTATTAATCATTCCCTTCTGCTCTTTGCTGTACAAAGACACTTTTGTGCTGATAGAACATATTTAATCTTCAGTATGTTGTATTTTAGGTCTATTGTTACTTTCTCATTTCTTTATGGAAAACCTTTCTTTATTGACTCTTAAATCATGGGTTAAGCCCTTATTGAAAACATGCTCTATATGTCCTTCTTGCTAGAGGAAAAAAAGTTCTTTTGAGGCTATAGGCTAGGCTTACACAAATACTTTACAGCAGAAATTCAGAGGTCTCCTGTATGTTCTCTAAAGCTGGAAATATACCCAATTACTCAGCAGCACATCATAAAAGAAATGCACACTGTGTTCATGTCTGTCACTGCCTTAAGTCGTCACTCTGCAGCCTTCTTTAAATTCTCTTTTTATTGAAACCAAGAAACAAAACAAAGACCAAAAAAAGGCAAACCCAATATCAATTAGATGTCAACATGACATCAAACAGCATAATATATCATAAAAATAAATGTATGATCTGGTGACTCAATGATTTCTGTCCACATGGCATTTACAGAGAAGTAAAGAACAGGCAAATAGTTACACATCTGTGTGGAGAAAAATCCCCACTGTAAACCTGGCCATAGTGGCAGCAGTAGAAAGCTCTTAGCTGAGACTGCCTGGAATAAAATAATCCACAGAAGGGGAAGCAAGTTTCCAAGAATCTCACTCTTATTTGTATTTAGAGTTTTGTGCAGGTATCTATGGGTTTATAAGTCATTAAGGGTGGAATATCCTACTTGCTGGAGGTAGGCGTGGGTTTATAGATGGGTGTGGTGCAAAAGTGCAATTAGGAAAAAAAGGAATCTTTGGAAATAAATGTGACTGTCTGTTAGTATTAAAACAAATACGAACTCCCCAGTTTCTATATTTGATGAAAGAAATACGAAAAAACTGATTTGTGTAAGTGCTAGGCATGTAAAAACCACTGAGAATCAGTTAAGCCTCAAAAAAACCTAAATCTGGGCAATCCATTCATTATTCTAGCAAAGGGCATCATAACTTTATGGTAAGTAGGGAAGTGTGGGAGAGAGGTGAGGCTGTGGGGGTGGGAACTAAAGAAAGAAAGCCCGGAAAGATCCAGAATCAAACACGGCCTCTGTTGTTTGAATTTGCTGTTAATTTTCAGTGGAGTGGTAACTGCAGCAGCTCAGCCTGAGCTGCCTGGCTCCACGCTTCCCTTTCTAAGGAATTGGAAGTGTTTCACAGCTTGCATCTGGGCAGCAGGGGACAGGGAAAAGCCACAGGGTAGATCTCATATTCTCTTTGCATACTTGGGACTCGAATCTTGGATATAATGAACGCACAAAGAACCATAGATATTTATTTATATGCATATAGATGCATTGTATAGCTGCACACAGACGTGTTCATGTGTGTATAAATGCAGCTCCACACAGGATTACTTCTCTTTTGCTCTTAGGCTCAGCTCTCAGATCTATCTTGGCTCCCCAGAGATGCAAGAAGTTCCCTTCTGAAACGCTGTTCCTTTCTCCTACCCAAGTGGTGTCTCCATCCAGCAACATCCGAGGTCTCTGTCTGTTAGTTGGATCACAAGTAGAGCCATAGGCCTCTGAGGAGGTGGTGATGACCACTGGCTGTGGGCAGTGATAGTTTCTGTGAGAGCAGCAGTGCCTGCAGTGAGAGCAGCAGTGAGACCCCCGCTCAGCGCTGTCCCTCTCATGGCAGGGTCACGGCTCAGCAAAGCAGCACCAAAATGCATTTTTTCCAGTAGATGCAACTGGCTATTCTGGATGGGAGAAGAGAGTGTAGCACAGAGGCTGTGGGGAGCAGCAGCTCCTGAGGGGAAAATAGCAGCACACTGAAACCTCAAAAGAAACTTAAGAAGGGCTGGTGTGAGCGTGTGCGTGTGCGTCTGAGGCTGAAGCCGGCGAGCTATGAGGGCTATGTGGAACATTTCCTGGAGCTTACCACTAATAAACATGGCGGGATTGTCAGCCCTGCAGTGTCCATACCTTCCCCCTGGGCCCCTGCCAGAGCCCCTGCAGCGCTGCACAGCACAGCCCAAGTGCAGGGCAGGAGCTTGGCACTGTGGCCCCTGCCCGCTCGCCAGCGCTCGCCAGCTCCGCCTGCCCAGCTGAGAAAGGGCTTCTTGGGAGCCCTTGCACAGCCCTCAGATGCTTGGGTGTCCCAGTGAGAGGACACAGGGAACCCCTTTTCTGCCCTTCTGCTTTCTCCTTGCTGCCAAGGCTCTGAAAGTGGAAATGAACTTCATGATTTGGTTTTTTTAAAACATTTATTTTGGGTGAACTAACAGTAACCCACCAAGTGTCATACCCCACACTCCACGAAGATGGCAAATATAGAACACGAGTGCAAATAACAACCAGTTCCCCTGTTTCCCTGCTCTCTTTTGCTGCCATTGTAAAAGATTTCCTACAGTTGAAAACTGGGCTCATCCCATTCTCACACACAGATGATCCTCTTGGCCACCAAAATATTTACTAAGGGCCACAACCCAAACCCTTTGAAGTCAAGTGACATCTCTTCACTGACTTCATCTGAAGGCAGATCCGTCCCTGTCTGTGTCCAGCACAGCTGAAATGCAGCCTTTTCTGGGGCAGGTTGGCAGCTCAGGCATTATTCCAGGGGGTGTAGAGCAGCAACACCACGGCCTCAAAGGACACATGTCACCTGGACTTCAGACATCAACATTTCCTTCCAAACTGCTCCAAAATGGCATTACCATGAGTATGTCTCTCTTGGAAGCATA
>VYZU01064609.1:0-20000 GCA_013401355.1 Ceyx cyanopectus | reverse complement strand
AGTGACATTTTTCTTAGCCAAGAGAAGTTGTTAAGGGCATATCTTTAGCTGAATAAAGAGGATTCAATTAACCTCAGTACAGCTGCTCTGATTTACAGTGTCTGAGGATCTGACCCACACTCAGAAGTCTGTAATGATTCTATGTCTGTGTCATAATTCCTAGATTAAAGGATATATTTCTTTTCAATTCTATTTGTATTTGGTTTAGAACCACAGACATTAGACTGTCTCGTTGCTGGTTCATAGCCATGCCAGCTAAAAATGCCTGTAATGCTGTGTGTTCTATATGGCAGTGCTCTGAAATTGAGAATATAGCTCTCAACAACTGTCCTTGTGAAAACGAAACTGCTCCAGTCTGCTTTGCAAAGTAACAGGCTGCACAGATTCTCTACGGTTTGCTTCCTATTATAGGTTATTACCAATAAATGAAAGTGAGAAACTGTTACAAAATAGAGCCCCGAGCAAAAATTGACACTAGAAGGCTGCTTTACAAACGCAGATTGTGTGTTTTATCCTTAAAATATAGGGAAAAAATGGGTCAGGGATGGAAACCACAACATGCCACTGTGTATTGCAATAGGAGACTTACTGCATCACAAGTTAAAATACAATATTTTAGCTAAAAGAACTTTAAAGGGATCTAACCAAATAGAAATGGTAATGGTAAAAGTGTTTAAAATCAAGGAAAATATTTAAATATTATATATATTATATTTATATATTATATAAAGATATAGAGTTTGCATTTTAGCCTTTTTTTTTTCCTCTTACTAACCATTGGGACAGCAGCTTCATTTGACTGGCCCTTTGGGGTGAGTGCTGCTTCGTGTTTTTCTGTGTGTTCTGGAAGCTGTGCTTCGTGCTGTTCTTTGACACGGTTGGAAATCCTAAGGCAGAACTTTGAGCAGTTGGAATTGTGGAGCAATTGAGAGCCTGGGCCCTCCTCACCTTTACCCTTAACCACTGATCTGGCCACGCACGGCTCCTGCTCTTGGAGATCAGCTGCCCAGTGCATTGACCTGCCAGGAAAGCAGGAGAGCTGAGGGTCCTCAGCTGCTGCACTGTTTCTTCCTGAGCGTTCTGTGGTCCTTTGCAGAACTGAAACCAAAAGCCAGGGAGAGTTCTTAGCTGCTTTTGCAACTGGTGCAGTTGCAGAGGGCTGTGTGCTGAGCTGCACCCTGCTTCATCTCCCCAGGCAGTGGAATTTTTACCTGTGACAGTTATTTAGTGGTGTTCTCTGACCCTTTGCAATGTCTAGTCCAAATGCTTTAATGAATTCCTTAAAAATACAGAGGAAAAAATAAAGGTAAAAATACACATTGGGATACTGGTTAATATTAAACAATGATTTTCGTAGTTATTGTTGTTTTATAAATAACAATGACAATACTTGATATTGTTAAGCATGTCATACTAAGAATCAGACTGGATAACAATATCTTAGTTGGTTTTTGTTTTGGGTGTTTTGTTTAGTTTTTCTTCCTAAAGGCAGTTGAAATTGGTAGAGATTTCGTGGGTGAATCTTGTGAAAGGCCAGGAGGTTCAAAGTCTCAATAAACTGAACTTTACATTGTTTGCAGTCCTTAATGGCAACTTATTAGCTTAATTGAGAAGATAAAGTTTTCTTTTACTTTATGTGAATTCTTCAAGTGTTGTAATTATTTATCTTTTCATCTTTTCACATTGAAGTAGATTAACATTAGGCAAAAAGGATCACTTGCACAGAGCAAGCAGTGGAAGGTTTGTGTGGAGCAAGGGAGAAGCTGCTGCATTGTTGTTCTTGGCCACATTGCCAGTCAGAGTGGGCAGGTTGAGCTGGGCATGGCATCCCCTGCCATCTTGGTGTGAACACTTTGGTGCTTCAACTGCCCTGGCCTCAGCCAGCAGGAGCTGCAGCTCGCTGGGAGATGAGGTGCTTGCTGCAAGGCCCTGTAAACACCTTTTAGGGTTCCCACTCTGCACATATGTAAGGATCATATTGTGTAAGCCTTAGTTCAAAAGAAATATTGTGCACGATTCTGCCTTGTAAAAGCCAGTTTGCAAGGACTTGAACAAAAATCAGGATTTCTCCAAGTTGCAGCAAGTGAGGTGCTTTGGCTGGTTTGGTTTTATCAGATCAAAATGCTTGTGGCTTCAGAATTATTCAGGGTCTTCACTACCTTCCTTTTTTCTTCTGTTGCCACTGACACACATCTGGGTCTGTCCTCCTAGCCTCTTCAGCCCAGTGGCACAGCTGGGAAGGTCCGTGGGGAAGAAGGGGCTGTGTCCTGGGCTGCAGCTCAGAGCATCAGTGGCCAAAACCCCAGGGGGCTGTAGATGGGAAGCCCAGCCTTGGGGTGCTGCACCTGAGTTGCTGGAGAGACCAGCCTGGTGCCAGATGCAGGAGCTGTTCCCAGTTCCCTGCATCTTCTCCTTAACCCCTGCTGCACTGCTGCCTTCTGCCTGCTTTGGCCCTCAGGGTCAGCACTGCACCTGGCTCTGCTGCAGTTGTGCAGGCTGGGAAAAAAGCTGCTTTCCCCCACTGCCATTCTTGGATATTCCTCCAGAGAAAAAAAATTGTCAAAGATAGATTCTCAGCTTGGTAGATTTTGCTTTTCTCTCTTCTTTTGTAACTCCTTCAGCACTGGTGAGACTGAAAAGCATGTGAAGATGATGTGTGTTTGCATCAATACATGTAAAAGAGCTTTGGGTATGTGTTAGCAGGGACTGAAATATCAACATGGAAAAGCTAATCGGGGATAGCACTCGACAATACAAGTTTTTGAGAAAGAATTGAAGTTTATTATGAACAAGATGAAAATATTTTTTCAAGTCTAGATCCTACCTAAGACTTTTTTTTTTTTTTTTTAAATAGGATGCCCAGAGCTACTGTAAATATAAAACCCAGTTTCTGGTTATGAGCTCTCTGCATCACCAAAATGCAAATTTCACTCCTGAATATGTAGGCCACTTGCTGAATAACCTAAAGAAATACATGGTGAAAATCTTAGTTCTCATGTATTCAGATTACCCCCTTCAAAGGTTTTCCTCTGGTTTTTAATATCCTGAAAGTCCCAGTTCTGAGGCAGTCTGCAGTTCAAACTTAATTTTCAGTTCTTAGAATGAAGTCATTTAAATAAACAAATAAAAGTGGCACGTCATGCATAGCTTGTGCCAAAGTCTGCTGTGTGCCAATTAGAATTCGTTCTTCTGACTCCCCACATCTCTGAGTTTCTCAGAACAATGTAGATGCATCTGCTTGTCCCAGCATCTCTGATAACACTTGGAGGACTTTGAACGTGCACAAGTAACATCCCAGCACAGTTCTGACCTCTGTTTCTTCTTAGTGTTTCCTGAATCAACTTATTCAGTTGTTTTTCTTTTTCACTTAATGAAAGGCATATAAATCTTATTGCTAAATCACACTAGGATATTTGATAGTAAAAATAAGATCCCTCCTCCTTTTCTCTGTGAATAGCCAGATGGATGTGTTTACCCTTCAGAGAGATTTAGATTTGATATTTTTGTTATGTTTTGTTTTCTTCCTGGTAATTATGTTGACACTTTGCTGATCCCTAGTTGTGCATTTTTACAATGGAAGGTGACAATTTGATTGTCTTCAGTTAGAGAAACAAGTAATTTTATATTCACCAAGCTGTCAGGTAACAGTACCTCACAGTACTAAGAGCTCCTGGCAATGTGGTTTGGCACCTATATTTAAGTGCTTTGATGCTTGTGTAACCTCTACAGAATCTGAAATGTTTTACTGCTAGAATTTTTTTAGCTTGCAGTGTAAGGTTTTTATTAAAAAGACAATCTGTAAGTGAGCTGCAGAGCCATTGTTTCATGTTACACGGAGGTACTAATTAGGTGCTTTAGTGCAACTGGCTACAGGTAAGCCTGAAATTGAGACTTCATTTCACTTTCTGCTGAGGTGCTCTGTTTGACTTAGAAATGAGAATCAGAAATATGGAGAGGAGGAAGGAGGGGAGAGAAATCTGACTGCAGATAGAATATTTCTGTGCTGAATTAGGTGGTGCAGACAAACGGCACACGACCTTTTTTTTTCACACATGTAGGATTGAAAATTAACTCATTATGTGGAATCTTAAGCAGCTCCTGAAAATTAACTGTAGAAGGAAAAAAAAAGTAAGGATACTGTATCTTACCAAAGAAGTATGTATTTCATAGAGTATTGAAAGGTTTTAGTGACTCTTGGGAAATGATGCCCATCAAGTTTAAGTGTCACCTGGAGGATTTCTAGTTACTATAACAAATTCTTAACTGGCTTTTTTTTTCTTTAATGTATTCTTGCTTCTTGTAAAAAGTCTCAACTCACAGTATAAACATGTTAAAACAAATTTCTCTTAGTATTTTTAGGCATCCTTTAACAAAACTATTTATATAATCATTCAGCTAAACTATTCCTCCATTCTATTCCATAAAAATATGTGAATTAATGCTTATTTATAGCAACCATTGTTTTTTAATATTATTGTTAATTATTGTTTTTACTCGTATTTTCTACTGTCTGAAAAAACACATCCTAGTAAGTTGGTGGATAAATTCTTGGCACGCTCGCTCTTGTTCCCATAGTTATTGGTAAAGATAGCTGAAAGTCAGTGCTGCCTTTTTTCTTGTTATTTTTCCAAGAGAAAGAAATTCAATATCCAGAGACACATGGTGTAGTCATAGGACTTTAAAGGCAGTCATCAGTGAGAAGCTAACACCGACCAATTAAACAGAGGTGGTTACGTGATGTAACATTATCAGGAGAAACAATTCATGAGTCAAAGCATTCCAGGGCATATGAGCTCCAGTCCAAAGAACAGGCTCGAGCTGTTTAAATAAAGTGACAGCAATATTGTCAGCTAAATATAAACTATAGAAAATATTAACTACAGGGACTGAAGATGAGCACATCCCAGGTGCTAAATGACTATTCTTTCCCTGCCCTCTACTGCATTCACTGTGAGTTCCCTTTAGTGAGAGCTGGTAGTGAATAGAGACGGGAACATTTCACCTGCTGGAAAGTCAGCCACTGTTTTGGGCGTTTAATGAATCTGAAGAAACACTGGGTTATCACTGAAAGTCATCAGGGGTTGTTTTACTGCATCCATTTGGATGTTTTTGACAAGCAGATCCATAGGAACTCCTCTCCAGTCCTGGCATTCCACAGGGGCTGTGGCTGGGCCGGTCACTGTACTGGCAGAACACAAGAGAAAGGCTTTCCCAGACGCTTTCAAGGAGCTGGTTTAGGTCTCACACTGAATACAATGAGTAGAAAAACCATCAAAATTCTCCCAAAGCCTCTGAGGAAGGCTAAATGTGAAGTCAAACAGCAGCTGGAGACTGCGGAGGCCGGGGCTTCCCGCTGGCCTTGTGCTGTGTCAGGGCAGAGCCGGCCCCTCAGGCCACGGCACGGCAGCCATCTTGGATCCTATTTTGCTTCCCCACACTTGTATTTCGAAGGTGATTCCTGCAACTACCCCAGCCTCTCGAATCTTGAGGTGCTGTTTATGCTCTGTGTGGAATTAATTCTTGTCACATTCCTCCAAAATGCAGAGGAAGAGCTTGAGGGAGTTGAGCTGACGGGCCTAAGGCCTCCCTGTGACTTGGAGCCAGAGCGAGAACAGAAACTGAGGGGATCTCTCCCTTCCAGGAGTTTGTGCTGGGCTGTGGGGCCCCAGGAGAATGGGATCTTTTACTAACTATTCGTTTCTCTTACTAAGGCTGCTTGAGAACAGAGCTGCGATTTAATAATTTGAGGAAATATCTGTTTATTCCAAAATGGCAGATAGATGACAGCATTAGATTTACAGTGAATTACCTTCCTGAGTTCACCTGACTAGCATTGTCTGGCTATTGACAAAGCTTCTTCAGTTTTCTTTGCATCTGTCTAAACAGCAGTGTAGCTGCTATCTTTATTGGGCAGAATTAAAGATCAGTTTTCCTGTATGTTTCAACTCTGCTCAACTGGTTGACAGCTACAAAGCAGTTGTTCCAGTGACTACAGTGCAATGCCTGAGCAGAACAGATCACAGAAGAGATGCCCTTGAGTTTTAGGAGGGGTTTGAAGATCCGTGAAAGACACGAGGCCACCGACTGATGAGGTGTGCCATAGGTACAAGAGAGGAGAACACTGAAGAGCACACAATGCATTGCATTTATCCTCCAGCTGATTTGCAAGGGAGGTTCCTTCAAGTCCTCTAAGGTAGGGAGGGCTAAGATGCTGTGGCTGAATTTTACTTGTCGTGAACATAAGGTTAGCATAAAAATGTAGAAGGAAATATTTAAAAGGTTGTAAGTAGTTCTAAAAATGGGTTCTCTTAATTTATTTAGTTCTGGAGTCACCAAAGCACTTAGACGTGTGCTTAACTTTTTGAATCCAAGTAGTCCAATTTGAAATTAGTGGACTGCTTGCATACTTACAGTTAATCATGCACTTAAGTACTTTAATCTGGCACTTTGGGGAAAAAGAATGGAGACTGTTCAGAAATGCTCTGTAAAGGAGTGTATTTCTAATCTGATTCCAATCTCCTGTTGGAGCTGTGGACCTGGGTTATGTCTACTCTGCAGTCACTACATCAGCATGAATCAGTCTGAGCACCACAGTGGTGTAGTCGGAGTGCTATCAGAAATGAGCTTGTTTAACATCAGTGTGGATATCTCAGCACTACAAAGCAGTCATTTACACGGCTGCAGCCTGGACATGCCTCTAGGTTTATGAATGCCTTGTGAGGGTGCAGCAGAGGAGAAGCTGGAGCCTCTGGCCAGCTACAGGTCTGCTGGTCACATTTCATTGTTATTGCTTACTTTAGATGTTTTAAAAATAGTGCCTCAGCTGCCACATCATTGTTACCTGTGTTCGTGCTTGGTGGCTTGATGCTGAAATGTCTAGCAGCTGAAACTCCAGGTCTAGCCATAGTTTACAGTTAATCATTTCAGCAGTCATCAGGGATGGAAGACTACAGGCTTTGGAAGCCTTTCATGTCAGGAATATAATCTAATTGTTTAATTAAATTAAAAAAAAAAAAGAAACAAACCACTAACATGTTGTTTGAAGAATTTGAGAGCATAGAAAAGCCTTAGACAGTAAGTATTATGATTTGTATTTAGAAAAAGATGTAACACACACTGTCTGTAGGGAAAAGGGAATAGTGATGTGTTAAGAATCTGACTGTCAGTCTTCATTAGAGAGAATTAAATGTCTGGATTCAAATAGAATAATGTCAGAAATGTAGAGAATGGAGCTGTTTGGGACTGTGCTTAGCTTTACATAGGTAAAACCCCCCAGCAGTTTCATTTTAGCTCTATTGCCTCAGTATTGAGGCTGGTGGAAATTGGGGTCCAATTCCTCAGCCTGAGGGAGGTTTTGGTAAATGATCCCATTCTTTTCCTGCCCCGAGTTCAAAATGAGATACAATTTATTCTAGTTTTGCAAAATCTAAATCAAGATGTATTTAATTCGCAAAGTTGAATAGGTGATAGGACTTGAGGGAATTAGGGCCTCTTTCACTTTTTTTTTTTTATTTATATACCCTTTAGATATATTTTCCACCTTTAGTGATTGCTGTGTTCAGCTAATCTGGCAATTTAACCAAAGCAACAATTTCACAATGTAGTTTTCTTTCTGATTGTGTGCTGTGTAATCAATATACTGATATAATGTGAGTGTAATTTCCTCTCTTATTTTATCTCCACTGCACAGTATTATAAATAAACAGCTAAAAAAGAAAAAAGAAAGAAAAGCACCAAACAAATCTGTTGCATCTTCTTGTAAGATTGTACCACTGTAGACACTTGTTCTAGTAAAGTAGAATTGGACCCACTTGATTGCATTTAAATTTTTCATGCTTCAGCAGTTTGTCTGGGAGCACAGTAAAGAAAACCCCCCGAGTGAGGATAGTTTAGAATAATAGAACTTGATTTTGTGTATTATAGCGGCACCATTTGCGCTGCTGTAGTTAGGGTTGTGTCAGCACTTCCATTATAAACCCCTGTTTGCAGGGGTTAGAACTAGGGAGATATTTTTTTATCCATTTTTTTTAAAAAAATCATTCAAGTGAATTTAATTGATAATATGAGAAAAAATAAAATAAATTATAATGGAAATTAGTAAGTTTCTGGTACAGTTTACAAGCCTTATTTATTATGAATATTGATATTTTTTTTCCCTTTCACGAGGGATTTTAGCAAATGCATTTTTAATATTTTAAATGTAAAATGGGGAAGTTATTATGGCTTAAAATTTGACTGCTATTCAAATTCTCATTTGAACATTAAAGCATTTTAACACAACAACCTCTTCTATGGTTTCGTGTTAGCATAAACATAAACTATTCCAATTACCGAATCCTTCTTTGGATTTGATGAGACCTTGGAGTTCTGGGCTGAACTAGATTTGTGTGCACAGAATTCACTGTAACAGGTCATGAGCAAAGAGCTGCATGAGAATGAACACCCAGTTGCAGATTATTTTTGCTTGGTTATTGTTTATTTCTTCAGATGTTTATGATTTATTTTGTTTTACTGATCACAAGCCCAGCACCATCAATATTCGGTGCACAGCATGTGGATTGAGTTAAAGGTTGTGCTGGGAAAAGCCAGTGGAGGGCTTCATCCAGCAAGCCCTGCATCTCTGTCCCTTTGCATCCCAGTGTGGAGATCCAGCAACCAAAAACCTGGAAGGAACCAATAAGTGCTGACCTCTGAGCAGAATGGCTGCGTTAATTCTTGCTGTTTCAACAAAGGGTTGAGGGAAAATAGAAGCAAAAGACACCCCTAAAAATGATGTCATGAGGAGAACAAGTGCCTGGGAGCCCTGCCTGAGCTTGTTCTTTTTTTCAGGCTCCAGGACTCTAGGCAAGTGAGTAAAGTACAGTATGAAAACCTGTGTTACCATAATGCAGCAGTGGAGAAAAGGGGTAGGTGGAGCTATAAAATATTTGAACCCTGCTCTTGGTCCATTCTCTCAG
The DNA here is from genome assembly GCA_013401355.1 of Ceyx cyanopectus. NCBI lineage: Eukaryota > Metazoa > Chordata > Aves > Coraciiformes > Alcedinidae > Ceyx > Ceyx cyanopectus. Next base: position 11,043 of record VYZU01064609.1, on the reverse strand, counting down.
TCTGGTACAGAAAATAATTGCTGAGCATAGCTTGGAATTATTAGTGAATGCAACTTTGTCAATCTAATTTGATTTTTCAGGTTAATGGAGTCCCCTTACGGGGGAACTTAGCAGAACACAAATAGAGATTTTTGATTTAATTGTGTTTAAAACATCATGAGTGGGGGAAAGCGTTTTAGTGAGTGTGGCAAAGTGCAAGTGTTTCCTCCACAGTGCAGTGCAGCAGAGAGCTGTGCTGAATGGTCACTTGAGGAAACACCAACAGCCTGGTTATGAAATAGAGGTGAAGCCTTTCTAGACTAATTATATTCAGCATGTAATTTCTAAACTTCAGTCTGAATTTTGATTTTCAATTAACATTCCCAATTTGAAGATAATTTTCTATTTAATGTAATTGCAGGAAATAATTTATTGACTGATTAAGACTGAGGGCCCAGCCTTCCTTAAGAAAACAGTCCCTAGCAAAGCAGCCTTGAAAGCCAGCTCACAGCTTTGGACAGATCCGGGCTATTTTGGCAGCTGAGGAGTCGTGTGGAATTAGGATTGTGCACTACTATTCATGGGTGCAGTTTGCAGTTGAAATTATTCTGAAGAGACATTTTCACTGCTGGCTGTGTCACGACTGGTTTCTGGTGAGGAAACAGCCCCAGCTCTTGCTGCTGCAGGAGCTGCTTCGGTTCCAGGCGGGACTGAGAGCTGCTGGGGAGGTGAGGGGAGGAAAATCCTCTGTTGTGACTCGCAGGCTGCTGCTCTAATGCCACAGACCACTCATTTCTGTCTGCGTCTGAGTGATTGAATTGCCACGACTATTCTAATGAGAAGAGGGAAAGGAAGCATTTGATTTTCTCCTGCATCCCAGTCATGATGAAGCAGAACCTCTGAAGCACGGACAGTAGTGATGGTTCCTGGGCTCTTGGCGTGTGCTCTGCAGCATCCACACAAATTCTTTAGCACGGGAAGAATGTAATATACTCTTTAAATTCCTCACTTCTGCTTATTGGCAGCATTGCTGCTAGACTCCCACTTACACTTGGGCTCTCCTAAAGAAAACACAAGCCCTTTTTTCCCCACCAGTATCGAGTTTAAGAGGCAGGATTATCTCTATTTACAGAATGGCTATTTTAAATAGGTATCAGTGTTTTAATATGTTTCAAAGCACTTCAAAGCTTGTAATACTTTCATACAGAACTGTACATAATTAGATTACTTGATCCTATATTAATTTTTTTTTTTCACTGTAGGATACTAAATCTGAACTCCCTCATTAATTGTGAGAAATTTAGCATTAGCTGTTAAATCCTATGTGAACATAGGCTGCTACATAAAAACTACTGTTTAAATTGGAATTAACTTAATTATTTTTCTTTGCACTTGATATTTCCTTCACTGTAATATTCATGAAAGCATGTGACAGATTTGTAAATTTAACTGTTAGTCTCAGATTTCCAGACCCTTTAATCAGTATTTATTTGTCTGTAGAAACAGTACTAGCAAGTTAATGATTTGCTAATTTGAAAAATGCTCATGTGGTTTCCTATGTTAACTGATTTGTGCATTTTTAAAGAAATGGTATGAAATCAATTATTGTTAAAAAGCAATTAAGGTGAAGATCTTATTCCTTAGTTTCTCAGCAATTTCAGTGTCAAGGATATTGTGAAGTTATGAAAAACTGGGAAATAGTTAATATGTTTTAGCTGGTTTCTTTCAGGTTTATTAATGATTGTTTTAGCAGTTGCAGTTAATCTTATTAGAAATTTTTTTTAAAAAAAGTGTTTTCAGATTTGGAGTTGAAGTCAGTTATATTTTCATCTAAGTGCAGAAGCTGTGGTGAAAGCTGTGTTTGCATGTGAGATGGTAGTAAGAGGCCATTATTAGGAAAAGACATTTAACATAAATCAATGCATTTATTCATTACACTTAAGTCATTTAAAGTAATTTGTTGAGCTGTATCCTGTACTCGATGCCTATTATGAAATGAAACATAATTATTTTAGATTTTTAGTTCAAACTGTAAAAGATTACTCAGATATTATCCCTCCATTCAGTAAATCATTCTGTTTCAGAACACTTTCACATGCATGTCTCAAAACACTCTCTAAAAGGCAAAGATGGTTAACATGTTAAAGGTTAGGGGCAGATGCAGCTTTAAACAAACAGCAGAAAGACTTAAGAATTTGAAATGGATTTTTAAAATCTCATTTGTGTAGAACATCTGTGAGCAAGGAACGAGGCTGATGGACTCATCTAAATGTTTTGCTTATCACCTTCAGATCACTCAAGGGAATAAGAATTTAAAGCCTTTAACTAATGCAAAATCAACACGAAAATAGCAATAAAATCACTATTTTCTGATGGCTGGAGAACATTTTATTGTTTGGCAAGTCTAAATGCCTAGAATGACATCATATAGCTTCACCCCGACTTTGCTCTGGCATCTTCCAATACTTTATCTCAGTGTTTTGGCTCCAGATCCCCCAAGGCCATTGCTTGGAGAGTACTTTATTCCACTGCACGTGGTGGACTTGTAACTGTCTAGGCAGGTGTGATGTGTTTAGAGGTCTGTTTTCAGCTTGATAATTTTGCTGTTGTAGTTATTGTTATTCCTCCATTTAACATCAATCTTCTTGTCTGCTCTTCTTCCTTTGCAGAAGAATGTCTTCCAAGCAGGCTACCTCTCCATTTGCATGTGCAGCTGATGGAGAGGAAACAATGACCCAGGACTTAGCAGCACGAGACAAAGAAGAGGGCAACAGTGACCAGCACACGGCCTCTCATCTGCCTCTCCACAACGTCATGCACAACAAACCTCACCCTGAGGAGCTACCAACTCTGCTCACCACCATCCAGCAGGAGCCCGAGTGGGATGGAGTCATCTCAGCCCAACACAGAATGGTGAGTTTCACAGTCCCCACTGCAGCTCTCTGAATTACTGTGCCAAAGGGCTGCTTGGATTCACTTTGACAGACACCTTCAGCACCAGCCCTCCTGGGTGTAAAGCTTTTGGCACGTCCAGGTGTCAGTGTCAGCAGTAGATCAACATCAGTGTGGAGTAATTGTAAATTACCATTGTATCATCTTCTTAAGTGTACAGGTCTGTATGGATGAGGTCATTTGATGAGTTCACCTTCGGGGAGGAAGTGCATCTATTTATCATGTTTTCATTCATTCCTTGATTTATGTCATCACCTCTCCAGCTCATGTATTCCAGCATTAATTTCTGTTGGGAGGATGTAGCTCACAACTGTTTGTCATCTGCAAAGTGTTGTGCTGAAGGAAGAAACTTTAATGTATTTTTTTTTACTTGTCTCTCAGAAATAGAACCCACCAAGTCTAGAATATTATAGCTTTACACCACAACAAAGCTGTTGGCATTTTAGGTGACACAAACATCCTGCTGTATTTATAGGAAATTACTACTTTTTGTGGAGGGGAAAGCTGTTTATGAGTAACTATGTCATTCTCTCCTGCTCTAGGTACCAGTTTGTATATAGGTGATGTTAGTAATGATCAGAATTATTATCTATATTCTCTCCTGTAGCCTAGATAAAATTATTTTGCAGTTGTAATTCTGTCTTTACAACCCCAAAACTCTGCAACAAATGGACAGGCTGAATGAAGACTGAATGGGCACAGCATCTCAGGCCATTTATTTTCCTTGCATGTGTTTCTCAGGAACAGAATTAGGGTATGTGGAGCAGCCAGGTGTTCTGTAAATTTAGAACATTATAATTCCAGACTCTCCATAAAGTGACTTTCAGAGGCATTAAATCCACACAGTTAGTTTAAAAAGAATACCCTGCCTTTTCATAACATTTATTCTGTATTTTTATTAAATGTCTAGGTGCAGATTTTTTTCAGCAAGCCTTTTGTTTGTTTGTTTTTTTCCAGTATGAAGCAGTAGCTTTCAATAAGGTTAAAAAACAGTTGTAGATTTTTTTTTTTACAACCCTTGCAATAATGAAGTTTGTTTACAATTTCACTGGAAATAATAATGCTAATGTATAGATACTGGAATTCTTCATGCATATTGTGATGTCTTAAATTAATTAATACCATTACAATAATATCTGATTTCTTAATATATTGGGATTTTATTTTTTTTTTTACTAAAATCCAATTAATCCCAGAGATCAATCCAGACCACACAAAAGCTACTTAATTTGTAATGCACAAGTTAACCCAGCCCAGAAATTTGTCAGGCCTCAAATATATTCCTATGTATTTGAGGGATTGTGATGAAGAAGTCAATATTTCCACTGTAAAAATGGCTTTAAAAATAATGATGCTGGGTTAGTAGTCTGGCATAGTACATTAAGTTGGACATGAAAAGTTCTGAGGTGGATCCTCATTGTGGATGGAGAGTCACTCCATTGCCCTACCACGTGCTAAGCACTCAGGAGAATTTCACCTTTGGTGCTGTCAGGGGCCAAGCCAGAGGCAGAGAGGGAGCTTTGGTCAGGTTTGCTGAGGTAAAGAACAAATCCCTGAAGCCACCAGCTACTTCCCTGTTCATTCCCAAAGCATGAGCACTGTGGGAGCTCAGCAGCCCCCCAGGCACTGGTGTTTGGCTCAGCCGGCTCCCTAGCCCTGGAGTAGTGCTGGCACCGTGTGGGTGTGGGGAGCTGGGATTGCTCTGCGGGCAGCTCCTCCTGTTCTTTGCCTGCCGCTCTGCCGGTCAGCCCCTGGCCTCAGTCAATACCCGGCTGATCCTGTTGCACAACAGGGGCATCGGCTTTCCTGCAGTGACTTAGCACTCTGACTTTCCTCTCTCCTTTTTCAGTAAACACTCCATCATAGGTGTAGATGAGTGAGTTTCCAGCATTCCCTTGGCAATCTGGTAATGGAGGGATGTCATCCTTATTGAGGCAGCTCTCAGCTAAAGCAAGCAGTTCTTTTGCCCAGCTCAAAGCTGGGTAGAATTCTCAGGGCTTGGCTAGCAGCAGAAGCTGAAGTTCTGAGGCATGCTGGTTGGCTGTACTTAAGAGGTCTTAATGTAGAGAGTGAAGTCCCAGTGTGTTTAGAGTTTAGGTGAGTTAGATACCTACTTTGATCACAAGAGTAAGTGGTAGAAAAAACCTTTTCTCGTTGAGGGACTGTCATTTAGAGTAAGTAGTTAGATTTTGAATTTTATTTTTTTTTCTCCCTCATTTGTGTCCTTCTTGAGCAAACCCATAAGCCTCAATTAATTGCAGGAGTTTTCTCTGTCTTGGAGCAGCTATCAATATTGCCAAGAAAGAATTCAGAAGCGCCTGCAATTTTCCCAATGAAGGCAATTTCATATTCCTTGCAGGGAGGTTAGCAGCTTCTTTCCAAGAAAGACAAATTCCAGAAGGCAGGTTGAGCAATTCTGAGATAGGTGTTGTGGTGGTAACCACTTTTCTACTTGATCAAACCCAATCCCCAGAAGGTGAGTGCTTTCTGACCTTCCCCAGATGGATGCTTTCAAAGCAGGTTTGAAGAAGCACCTGCTTGTAGCATTTACACCGAAAGTAAAGGCAGTAGTGCTGTCATTAACATGCACCAATAATCTTTTGTCTGGTTATAAAATAGTCAATCCAAAGAATGCTGTGTCGACACACGGGGAGGGAAAAATTCTCTTTTATGTGGTACCTAATTAAGGGCACAATCTTGCATCCTTTGTGCCCTTAAAACTACTAGGGAGTTCACTGGAATTTGAGGGAGCACACAGCATGCATTGTAACGTGCTACGAGGCCATGCAGATCAGTGAAAGAAAGATACTGTAGCAGGGCACTCTGACTGAAAAGAAAAAGATTGAGGTTTTTCCAACATTTATGGTATGCAGCACTTTCTGTAGTATAAGATACCTTTAAACTACATTGTGTATTATAAAAAAAACACACTGGACAGAAATGTTTTCAAACTTTCACTCCCTTTTGATATCAGGCATTGCTTTCCACTGAGTCCTTTGTGTATTCTGAATGTCTGGAAGCCAAAATATTTTGTTTTAACTCCCACTCTATAGTATTTCCCAGCTGTGTACTTATATGGTGTAATAAAAGGATTTAACAAATGGGAAATAGCAGCTGCATTTGGAAATTCCCTTTGTGCTGCCTTTTCATTTGACAGATTCAGCAGTGTGTAGGAACTGTAACGTCAGACCTGTAACCACTTGGGCTGCGCCATCCTCTCGCCAGCCAGCTCTGCTGCAGGGGAGAGAATGAAACAGCCACAACACTTCTGTCCTTTCAAAGCACTCAGCTGGAAAGGTTCTCTCCATTTTTAATTGTAACTTTATATAAAAGCACCTGGACGAGTGGGTATTTATTGCTGCCTGCACTGCTTCTAGAAAGTGAAATCTATTTTAGGCTAAGGACGTAACCGTTGCTGCACCAGCTATAGGGAAGAGGGCAAACTGGTACCAAGATAAGGAGAAAAGTGTCCTGCTTTGTCCCGTGGACAGTGAGTAGCAGTCAAGAAATACAGTCAGTTTTCAGATTGCATCCCAAACCTGTCTCTCCTGGGGTAACAGAGAGGGTGAGGGGGAAAGCCAACATTACTTATGCCTGCTAAATTTAATATTCACTGAAACACTGTATTCCAGTAATATATTTACCAGCTTATATGTAAATAAATGTGAATGGTAATTGGTGCTTTGTACACTGGGGAACCAGGAATGGTTCTCATCTTCCTCATCTTCATACAGAGGCCTGCATGGCTTGGGTTTTATTCCTGCTCTGAAGTATCAGGAGAAAACCCAAGTCCACGAGATACAAAATGAGATGGCCAAGCAGCCTGATCCTCTTGGAGGAATGGGCTGGTTGTATCCTCATGGCTGTAGAGGGTGGAGGGGGCCTCGTGGGCTCAGCTTTAACCTAACAAAATAGTGGAATTCCCTCCATCCCCAACAGGAAAGAGAGAAGCAAATTCTGTCCCCATCCTCCATCCCAGTGTCCTGGTACAGAGGGGGCTTGTGAGGAGCTCGCAGGTGCTGTTCCAAGCACTGCCCATGATGATGATGCATCTCTGTGAGGTTGCTGTGCCCTTGACCCACTGACACTCCTCCCCTGCCCACCCACCAGCACAGGGGGATGCAGACAGCGTGGGCATGCACACAATGAGGGCATCCACATCTTTGAGCTCTGCTGTTGCTTGGAATGATGTGGTGAGAACCTCTTACAGGAAACCACAGAAGCAAGTCTAAAGGATGGGTGTCATTACGCAGGGAATGAGGAAAACCAAACACATAGACATATACAAATACAAGTTAACTGCCTCCAAAGATATGCTGTTTACCTATACATTTTTCTAATACACATTTAAAGACCCCTTGGATTCAGAAATTAAATGTTTCACATTGGATTTGAGCTCAGATGGCAACATTGACGTGTATTTCATAGTTAGGTCAAGTCTCTTTTGTTGACCTCTTGCCAAGCATGTGAAAGGCTTGTTACCTCAGCAGTACTGAGAGAAGGAAAAGTGAAGATCTCTTAATACTGTGTGAATTTTTTCCTTTTAAAATAATTTAAGTATCACCAAGTATCAAATTTAACTTCCACTGGGATCAGAAAGGTAGAATCTGTGGTAACCCGAAGGTCTTAATGCTTCAGTGCTTCCTGTCTCCACATAAAACAAGCACAACCCTAACTGCTCTTGTTGAAAGTTCTTCCCTTTAAGGAAAACAAACCCAGGTTTTCAGGAGAGATTATTTGAAAACGTTCATACATGCTAAACACTGTGAGTTGGCTGTTATGTAAACCCGTGACTGCAAATTCTCCCAAGTTCTAGATAGAAGAACATGTTTTTAATGGTATTTTTCCTTCACTTACGGGCTGGATATGAGCATAGAAAATGCATCAAGTATAAATGCCCTGAACTCTGGCAGTTCTGTGTCTACAGCTGTTATTTACACGTACAGATCTGAGGCTGTGATGATCGAAAGCACTTCTGCTGTGCTGGTGATATCATTTCTACATGCCAGGTAGTGCAGCAGGATTTTTATCTAACTAGAGAGATAAAAAACTTCATATGTAATTGCATGGATGCAAAGTTTGGGCTGAAACTAAAGGGTGTGAAAAAGCAGATGATATGATATTTGACTTCTTTTTTTTTCCCATAAAATAGGCTTTTATAAGAAATACATTGCAGGAAAGATAGATTTTAATTTATTTTTTTTTTAAGCATGTTGTTTTTATTCAGAAAGCATTCAGGTTTGTGCTTAACTTTATTAGGACTACCAATAACTCTAATGTTAAACACATGTCTAAAGGTTTGAAAGATCAAGGACTTAGTTTTCTTAGCTTTAGCAGAAAAAGATGTTTACATTTCATATTAAAAATAATAGAATGATTCCCTAAAAGTGTGCAGGATAATGTGTGTAATGGGGGTGGTGAAATACAAAACTGGCTTCATCTGAAGAAGAATCAAAGAATGGTTCTTTTTGGCATGCCTGTTATACATCTACTATTCTTTTCTTTTTGACACTGTACATGTTTTTTTCTCCCCAAATTTGTGGTCTATTTTAAATGTTTCCCTATATTCTAGGGTGAGCTGTGTTTAAATAGAATTAATAATCACCTCAATTGTTTGTAAAAGACTTGTAGCTTATGCTCATCTAGACCTGTAGTAAATTTTTTCCTTTCTCTTAACATTTCCTATTTTTACTACAGCAATTTCTGGAAAGTTTTTAATTCACTTCTGTATATTGCCATGCATTTTTTCAAAAGTAGAAGCATTAACATGCTCTAAATTGTTGATTTTTTTTTTCCTTGGGCAAGAAGGAATCAGGTATGCATGCTGATTAACACACTCCAGTCATTAACATGTGATTATGTGGGCTGCATATTGAGCACCTGCCAAAAGATAAAATCCAGCACTTTACTACATCTGTGCAAGGACTTTTTGCATTTCTTTTGTACTTTGACAGCTCAAGGAAAAACAGACTTTGGTATCTTTGTTCAGCATAATAAAAGTGTGTACATAAAATGTCTTCATGAAGGAAGAGAAGATACTACACATATTTATTTTAATCTTTCAGGCCACGAAAAATCCAGGGACTGAGGCTTACACAGCACCAAGTGTAACATGAATCTCCTAATGTGCTGTATCACTGACATTCATACACAGTTTACAACATTCCTGCATGTTTATAAGGATTATCTGTGCTGAGGTCCAGCCAACGTTATCCCAATCCACAACAGCTTTATGGGATACCTTTCTGTCTCATAAATGGCTTGCTTTTAGTTCAATCTTCCACATGTTTCATCAGTGTTTACCTTACAGAAATCCTAGTCCTCCATGCAGTGGGCTGCTTCCCTGCATGCATTCCTCTGCACATGTTGAAGGGAACCTCAAAGCTTGTGATCCCTGTCGTGGCTAGCACACAGAGAGGGATTCCACAGGCACTGGATATTGCTCAGAGCAGAAACACAAATCCTGTTTGGATATTTACAATACATCTAGTCAGAAGTCAGACAACTAAGCCTACCTAATGGGAGGAAGTGGAATATATGCAAAGTGGTCTGGAACATCCAAGCCACACAATCCTGAATTTCTTTGGCATTTCCTGACAGGCACCCATCACAAAAGATGTGTCTGTCTTCACCCCCACGGTGAACAGTGCTAATCAGCTGGGGCTGCTCACAATGCATCTTCAGTTGCAGTTGAGATCAACATACCAGGCTGAATGCTCATTCTGGAAATGCCTCTTCAGCACTTTTTCCTTATGAAGAGCATTTAACAGAGGCCAGGGCACAAAGTCTCAGTATTGTTGTGATTTATTAGCAAACCTAAACACAGGGAGTTAGGATGTATGGCGTTGGGATAATTAAGGAATCCTCAGCATCTAACTCCCACAAAAGCACACGTGAGTTTAAGAATGTAATTTGTGGGTAAGTTGATTGCCATATAGAAATGATTGGTCATTATATTTAAGAAATTTTAGGTGATTTTCTATTCTGGAGTGGAGCAAAATGCCTGTCAACATCTTTCACAGATTTGCTCTTTTGTGTTTAAATCACATAGTTGAAAAATTATAACCTTCTGAAATCTCTCTACATAAAAGGTGCTGTATCTGGATTCATTTGGTTTGCTCCAGCAGCTGACAATGAAGGGATTCATGGTCATATTTTCCATCCTTCCAAACAGACACCTTGTTTTGCAGGGGCCTATTCATAAAAACCCTACTATTATTTTGTGTGCCAGAGTATTATCTCATCTCATTTTTAAACCTTTGTTCTAAAGTAAATTTTGGTTTTGTTTGTTTGTTTTCTTTTTTGGCACCCCCTCCCCCCCCCCCTTGATTTAGAGCTGCTGCTTACTGTTGGGTTGTTTCTTCTTGAGGTTTTTAGATGTCTATAAAAAACAAAATACAAGCCTTTTATTGGTTGTATTTGGCCTATGCTTTGGCAGTCAAATGGGTGTAAGTTTTATCAGTAAATGCTGAGTTAAAGATGATGTTTTATTCCATTACGTGCCATTTGCCCTCCCACTAGCATCATTTGCTGAGACTTTACAAATGATGCTCTCTCAGTAGCTCATAGCAGTCATTCTCAAGCCTTGAATTTAAATAAATCTTTCTTAATAAAACTTGTGGGGTTTTGTTGATCGGAGGAGAATTGGAAATTATCGCTTAGATTTTTAATTTCTCTTAATTCTCTTTAATTAAATTCCTCAAAATGGGAAACCTTATTTAATGTAGTGATTGGAAATGATTTTGTAAACATTTGCTTTCATTATATGTTAACTCCAGACTTGTTCCAAGTGCCAGCATGCCTCTAGTACTTGGAATCAAAACCACTCTGGATATCCAACTTTCCTGGGGTGTTTACATGTGTCCCATTCAATGCAGAGACAGATAAATATCCCTTTATACCAGAAAAGCCTCATCCACATGGCAATAAGCAATTCAGCTAACACATTTTATGTTAGTAATATTTGCTGCTTCTTGGCCATTCATCCTGTGATTTCTGTTGAACTCTTACAGAAATGGTTTTCTCTTGGCTGTCGAGTGGGACTGAAATCATCAACTTTGACTGGGACTTGTCAGAAGCTGCTCTTAAATTGCTAACTAGCACCCTGACCCT
>VYZU01064608.1:26743-44876 GCA_013401355.1 Ceyx cyanopectus | reverse complement strand
AAAAAAATTAAAATAATGACTAACATCAGACATTTCCTTAGCTGCTGACGTCATGGGAAATATTTCAGATCATCACCACCTAATAGCAGTGCATCAGCTGGCTTCCTTCCAGACCACAGCAGAGCAATGCTGGCTGAGCTTTTCTGTCTCTCAGCTGACAATCTTCCATTTCATAACAGATCCATACCTTTGCTCTTGATATACTTGCAGAAATACTTCTTTTTTTAATTTTTTTTTGTTCTAATCTGATCTGACAAGGGATTTTCCTGATACAGTTTTGGTTCAATTACTAGATTTCTCTTAACTTCTAGTTTTATGTTAACTATCCTCAGCTTCCTCTCTTTTCCTCTTGTTATATTTGTGCAACTACTTTCACTCACTGCTGAACTAAAGAATAGCTGCTCAGATGTTCTGGAGTGTGCTCCATCAGAATTTCTTCTTTTTAGTTCACATTCTTTTCCCTTATTTGATTTGAATCCTGTTTTGGAGTTTCCAGCTTTCATAGATTACTTTAGATCACATAGTTGATGTATCTTCAGGGTTTTTTTGTTGCCCATAGATGACTCTTAATGAATTAGTCATTTATCTAGCAAGTGTGACTAGGTGCTCTGTGGCTACTCTGAAGCTCAGCAACCATCATCTGGAATTGATACAGAGGATTGACCCCCTGTCACGTGGCACAAAGTGTGTGAATATTATGTGATGCTGGAGAATTACAGGAAGCTTGTAGTCTCTGTTTTTTGAACGTAAAACACTGATTTTAAAATATTTGAGATAATTTCGCTGAAAGCCCTTCAGCAAACAGAAGGTAGATGAAGGAAATAAAAGGAACTAGTTTAGTAAAGTGAATTATCTGGCCCTCAGTATCATAAATTACATGAAGAAATGAGTTGTTTTAGAGATGGTGCATTTACCTTCTAAATCCACACCTAGACACAGGTTCACTGCCAAGAAGTGATTCAGGAATAGCCACTAGTGCTGGGTGTTGTGCATAGATGTTGTGTGGCAGTGTCACTGCCAGCAGCAGAAGCCCACCAGGCACCAGCCCTCTCTGCTCTCTTCAGAGGGCAGTAAGGACCCAGGAATCTGTTTCTTTCAGAGTTGTGGTGGTGGCTTTTTTTTGGTGATGTTTGCTTTTTATTTCAGTTAGTTTCTATCTATCCTAGTTTGTCTCTTGGGTATGTATTGTTTTTGCTACAGACATGTTTGTTTGCCTTGCTGCTTGGGCTGAAACAGGGATGTGCTCCAGTTTATTCCAGCAAGCATTCCAACAGTCTTGAGCAGATTTCTTCACTGATAACTGAGATAACCTTGCCTGACAGTTGAGATACTTTCCAAAGACTTGCCCTATACTAGGGAGAAAACCAGTCCCTTAGCAACAAAACTCAGTGGATTAAAATGCAACTGCAAGCAGTATGTGAACGTCTACACTTTATTCCTTTGCATGATTATGACTTAAAGCCATGATAGTATCTGGCAGATATTTTACAAGATTGAAGTTTCTAGTGGTTTACTAGTCACTACAGGACACAGAGATGAAGTGTCCCTTAGGTCACTTTCTTTCTTATTTCTCTAGTGTTTGCACACTTTGAAGTCACAGAGCCTATTTTCTCTGCCCTTTTCCTTTAGGCTTCTGACTACTCAGGAAAAAAAACAACAAAGCAACAACCCACCAACCTTTGCATGCCCTTAATGTGAAAAAGAGTCCTTTTTTTGAGAGAGAGAGAACACAGACCTTTCAAAAGTAAAATGTAGTGTTTATACCCTATGGGGAAAAGTGCAAAGGTGAATCCATTTAAAGGTTTTCCAAACGAATGAGATCATATAATAAAACTCACTAGAACACATAAATTCTTAGTGTATAAAGAGTTCAGCCAAGCAGGGCTATGGTCACATTTATTTGAGGCACATTCAATGTTGTATTCTGTAGAAGAGTTCTTTGCAGCTGAATTAATCCATTTACTAAATTTGTTTACCCTGAGTTCTTGTCTTCTGTCTGATCTGGAGAGAGCCATGGTACAGCCTTTGTGGGGATGAGAATCCTTTGGCACTTCTTGGCTGGGCTGTGCTGCTAATTAAAACCTTTCAGAAATGCATTAAGGTTCTCAAAGGAGATGGGATGTCCTCCAGTGGACCACAGGGTGACAGCTACTGGAGTTGACTCCAGTTCCTTACGTTGCAGGTCAGGATGGAAGCAGATCCTCCTGAGAGGTCTACAGAACACTGCCCACTACAGAGCGTTGTGGTTTGCTCTGTGTCTTGTTTGGTGTTGATGTGTGAGGGTTGGTTTTTGTGGTGTTCTTTTGGGAGACTGGGGGATGAAGTATTTATTTTTCTTTTTGCATGGAAATGGAGACCTGTGGTGTGAGTTTTCAGGAAAAGGAAAGTAATGACCAAGAGCTTTAGCAATATATTATAATTTTGCAAAAGGAGCAATGCCCCTAGATAAGAATGCCAGTTGACCTCAAAGATTAGATCATAGTTTCTACTCCAGACAAAGTCTCAACAATCTGACATAGCTAAAATTCCTTCTTGACCTCAGCAGCATCACTTAGTCTGCCCATGAAAGGGTAAGGAAAAGGCAACAATAAGACAGCTGAGATGTTTTTTCTACCATCTGGAGCATGCTTGTCCTCTTCTCAAAAATCTGTTGCTAGATAGAGCCAAATTCTCACACATCAGTGAAAGCTGAAGTCTATCAAACCTAAAATGCAGTTCTGCTTCTGGAAAAAACACCACCACCCATGTGAGCACCGAGAGGCACGGGGCTTGTTGAATAAGGTGCTGGGAGAAGCAGGATCCACGTCCTGTTTCCCAACGTTTCCATACGTGTGGCAGTCACAGGGACCTCTGTGTGCTCCTCTCTCCAGCTCGTGTTTCTCTCTGATGGGTTTAAAATGAGTGTTTCTGGTGTAAAACAATGGAGGTTTTCTGCATCTGCTCCTGTTTGGAACACAATCCCAGAAAAGTAATTCGCAGATGATTAGTTACATTTTCAGTTCTTAGTTTTATTGACGACTGATTTCTCTCTCATCTTGTTCCAGCACTATCCTGCAGCTGGGTTTCTCTCCAGCTTTGTCCCTAATTACATACACAGAGGCATAATAGTCCTCTTGACTTTCAGTTTTGCATAGCTAGATAAGCTGAACTATCTTAGGATAAGTTAGTAGTGAAATTTTCCATTTTCCTCCTCCCTGCAGCATGCCTCCCACGTGACCTGCTGCTTTTTTTAACTGACCAAAAGTGTACAAGGTGGTCTAAACAGTCTTAGAATGATACCAATATTTCCTGCTGTTGCTCAGAGTAACTTTTGGATTAGTCCTAGAATCAAAATTGCCTTGTTCACCACATCATGGTCTTGCTGTGGCTGGCCCTGCATATATTGATTTAGAAATACCTCCCTTGCCTGCTCCAACAGCTTCACTTTGCAGCAGGTTTTCTGTGTAAAATTCATTTTTAATATTAGATGCTTCTCTTACTGTGTTTGATTCTGTATGTCTAGAAATTCTCAGATCCAGCTGATGAATATGGATGGCTCTGGGCTGCATATTTCTGTGTTTTGTTTCTCCTAGACATCCTTAACTTCAGAAAACAACACTTTTAGGATTGTAAGGCAAACTAAAACTGTTCTTCAAATATTCAGCTCAGGCTGGTTACAAAACCATATGGTTTGTTTTGGTGTCGTGGTTGGGTTGGTGGTGGGTTTATTATTTTTTTCTCCTGTTGTTTTTTTGTTTGTTTGTTTTTAATATTCCCAAAATTAGTGAATCTCTAGGATTCAGGTTTTCTGCTCTTTTCTCTGTAACTGAAAGGACTAGAAAATTACAATCTAAAAAAGAAACGTTTGCTTTTTAAATGAGAGCTGAGATGGCTTTTTTTTTCTGTTTAATGTGTAGATCATCTAAGTAATATTCAGCTTGCATTAATTTTGATAAGAAGCAATGAATCCATCAGTTAATGGATTTATTTTGTATTTTCTCTTTCCACACTGTTGGCTTTTTCATGATGTGAGGTGATAGATGTGGGCGAGCTGAGAAGCTCAGTGTCCTGTCCCTGAGCCCAAGCAGTGAGCAATAGAGAGTTAGGGAGGACTGTGCCCAGCACTGAAAACACAGAACATCTACCTGTAGTTGTTTGGTACCCACAGGCTGCTATTGCAACACGGGACTCGCATCCTTTGTGAAAGAAAAATATTTTCTTTTTGTTTGTTTTTAAAATCTCTCCTCTGATGGCTTCATCAGGCACGGGCAGAGACAACACAGTTGTTTGCTGCTTCTCTTTTTCTTTTCATACATGGCTTGATGATCTCATCTCTTTTTCCATCAGTCTTCTCTGCTCAGCATTTAAAAGCATTATTTTTTATGGCTATGACCATTATTGACCACTAAGCTGGTGTTTCAGAAAGCTGTCCACAGTGCCTGTTTTCTAAATAGATAGTTAGTAATTTATGCTCTTTTACAAGTTAAGTTGGATTAGGTTTGTTTTTTATCTTTTTTTTTTTTTTAACATTATCTGCCAGCTAATTATCCAGTCAGTATTCTAAGATCTCTATTGCAATTCCTAGAAGTCAGTTTTCATTGTATTCCAAATAGCTGTGAAAACTGTCACATCACTCTTTGAATCTATTTAGAAGTCATCTATAAATACTGTAAACCTGTACAGGGGCATAAAAGCAATTGCTAGTTAGGATGTAGGAAGAAACTCCCACATTGCTGGGCTGCTGTTTATTGTGGTGGTTACACTGCAAGAGAACAGGATTGGTTTGATGTTGTTCTTCCTCACACATTTTAACTCCAGTAAAAATCTGTGGCCTAAATTTTGAGTTATTGTGTTGTTCAGGGATAATTGTTTATTCTGCTGTTGTACAGGATATACAGAATTATTTTTTTTAACTGTTAAAATGAAGTTTGGATTAGAGATAGCCCGATTACCAACTGTGTTTTCACCAGTTGTTCACTTCTATTTTTACCCTGGATGCCCTTAAACACCTACAGCCAGTGTCTTTGAAGGCAGTGTAATTAGCTCCCACAGGCAGCCCGAGCTTTTGTTTGAAGCTTCATTTAGGAGAAAGTCCCTTGTGTGCCACTGTATTTTTATTTTTGTAGCTTCATTTGGCAGGCTGAATGACAGACTGCTCCCCATCCGTAACGCTTACCCAGCTCCAGTGGGCATCCCTCACCTCCTCCTGCCACTTAGGTTTGTTTTTGACTAAGGACAGGCTCCTGACACTTGGACCTCTTCAGGAAACATGGCACAGTGCTCACTGCTTGCTGAACTATTCTTTCTGGGAGTACACTTTTAAACGAGATTGCAATGTAAATTAATTAGTTCATCGTGTTTTCTGCTTGGTAGGGTGTTCATGTAGCCTCTGGCTTGGCTGTGGATATTCCTACACATGCAAGCATCGCTTAAAAATACACATATCATTGTACCCTTTTTTCTTTTCCATTTTTTTTTTTGGTTGTGAAGTCCCAGTACAAAGGACAAAAGACATTAAATAGAATTTGTGAAGACCATTTACTTAGCTCACTTTATTCTTGAAAAGCTGAATTAATAGGCTTTTTATCTAAGGCACAAGTATGTTAAATATAATATTCATGTAATATATATTAAAACAGAATACAGTATGCTTTACTGTGGAATATTCCATTACCAAAAAGGTAGGGTTTTTTTTCCTTTACAGTAGCAAAAGAGGACTTCTAATCAAGCTTTTTACTGTTTGCGGTTTTTCTCTGTAAATTACTTTACACTGAACTAACATTCCTAATAATGTGAAAGAATAAAATGTAGATGCTAACATTTTAGCTGAAGCTGATGTTATTTTGAGATGAATAGCTGGTTAAGGTTGCAGTGAGCTGTGAAAGAACAGCTAAGGATGTTTAGAATGATCAGAATGCAAAATAGTTCAAATTTCATTGTAATGTAAGTACAAGTCTTTCCTAATTTGGGGTGACAGGCTTATGAACAGCTCACCTGGATGTACAGTATTCAATTGGGCTGTACTTTCTTTACTGAAACTTCTTTTTCTCTCTGAATGAATTTTAATTGTATTACCAGAATGTTCATGGAACATATTTGAAATTCAACATTCAGTCCTGTACCTGTTCAGTAAATGACACCTGGGCACAGCACAGGCTGCAGGCATTGCTAGAAATTCAGCCTTCATGTTTTAAAGAAATGACTTCTTCTGAAAATTATTTCTTTCTATTTTTTTTTAGTGTTTTATTAAAGTGCAATTAATTACATTTTTATTTAATGTTGACATAATGTTTGGTTTTGTTGTTGTAGGTTTTTTTTGGTTGTTTCTGAATTATCTAAAGGCTAAAGTTCAGCACAGCTCATCAGAAGTGAATTCCCTCCNAAGGTTTTCCTGGGCTTCTCTCCCAGGTTTCTGACTCTTTGCCCTTGTGCTCCTTGTAGCAGGTGGTGTAGAAGTTGCCCTGTTGTCTGGTTTGTGTTTGGCTCGAGAGGCTCTCTGTGTGGGAATGCAGATGCCAAGTCTCAGTGCAGCCCTTCAGGAGCTGGACTTGTCATTTCCTAGCACGAGGCTGTGCTAAGTTAGGGAAGAAGGTGTTGCAGGCTGCCTGAAGGGTGACAAGTAAGTGGAAGTTAAGAAAAGTGCAAGCTTTGATGTAAATGCTGTGGCTTGGTGTACATGAGATGGTACCAAAATTGGTCTCTCGGCGACATCACACGTGGCAAGTGTGGGAATGATTTGCATTTGTTTCCTCAGCAAGTTTGCAAAAGATCTCCTCTTTCTGAATAACTTCCAGAGGACTGAAGATGCTCATTAAGGAGAAGATGCAGCAAAGCAGATAAGGTGCAGTAGCTCATCTTTGATACACCTCTATCATCAGCTTTAATCTCAGTAAATTGTAGGTGGTAATATAAAAATGGTTCCTTAGTGACCATGTGTGAGTTCTGGAAGCACCTCTTGCTCAGGGGACTGCTGGTTTTGACTCCCCAGCTGAGAAGCTCTCAGGAAGCTCACATCTGATAATAAAAAACACTGATTTGATTGAAATGGAATTAACTCACCCCAAAAGTGCTGCTGCCCACGTGTGTTTAACACAGTCCTGCCCTGTGACCTCCTGAGTCCTCTCTTTTGCTTTGGGAGACCAGTTAAATGAAAAAGCAAGCAGGTGTCTTCTTGAACAAAAGCCTAGAATTCTTCCTCCAACTTGGATGCATTGGGCTGAAGTGGTATCAATAAATTATCACAGTAATGTGGATTGTTCCACGAGGCTCTGGTACACCCTGGAAAGTGTTTTCCCCAGTGCTCAGGCCGTGTGTGCTCCCAGCCCAGACACCCAGTCACAGTGTGGGCTGCAGCAGGAGGAGTGTGGCGAGGGATCTGCTTCTCCTCTGTTCTCATCACACCTCTTCTGCAGGCTTGTGTTCACTCCTCAGTAGCAGACAGGCATAAATCTTTTGGAGCAGGTCTGGAGGAAGGACAGAAGGACAGTCAGTGTGTGGAGGAGAAAAGAGGTGCTTGGTGACCTTCTAGCAGCCATCCAGGAACTAAGGAAGGCTACAGAAAAACTATGGGCTCTTTGTCCAGGAGTGCAGTGATGTAATGGTAATGGTTTCAAACTGAGGGTAGGATTGGGTTAGATATTTGAATTCTTCACCATGAGGGTGGTGAGACACTGCCACAGGGGGGTCCAGGGTTTTTATGGATGCCCTGTCCCTCCAAGTGCTGAAGGCCAGGCTGGATGGGGTTCTGAGCAACCTGCTCTAGGGGAAGGTGCCCTGGCAGGGGAGGTGGCACTACATGATCTTTAAGGTTCTTCAAACCCAAACTATTCTGTGATTCACTTTATGTCATTTAAAGCTCTGCAACATATCCAGAATACTAATTTTGAGTGAATTAAATGGAATAATTATTACTTTTGTAGACAGAGACATGGGGTGTTCATAATTCAAGAAACAGAAAAATTGAGCAAATAATGCAAAATAATTTCATTAAATATCAACTTAAAAATTAGAACCCTCTAGGAGCACTTAACAAAAGTAAGTTTCTTTTCAGTTTACAAAATATGTTTATGCTTAGGGCTGTTTCCCAGTAAAATTTTATGAATCACAGAATCCCAGCAATGTCTGGGTGGGAAGGGAGCTCCAGAGCTGATCCAGTCCAACCCCTGCAGGGAGCAGGGACATCTCAACTAGAGCAGGGTGCTCAGAGCCTCCTCAAGTCCCATCTGCAATGTCCCTCAGCCACCTCCCTGGGCACCCTGTGCCGGTGCCCACCACTCTCTGGGAAAGAACTTCTGCCTTATGAATAGAAAGATATAATTTGCCTGCTCAGAAGTCTTCTTAGTATCGACTAAAAAGATAGATTTTAAGTTTAAAGCCATTTGCTCAAGATACATCTGTCTTATAACAACCTTTCTATTAGTCCTTCAGTGTTTCTGGACATTTAAGTTATTCTCTGAAGCCACTTACTGAGGGAAATTCAAAGCACTCCAAGTTCTTTTGAAAAGATTCTCTGAGACTGTTGGAAGAGAATCCAACCCCAGCTTGGGGCATTATCAAGGAGAAGGCCTTGCTTTCAACCTGGCAAGGGCTGAGTCAATCCTCTTTTTGTCTCAGAGCTCACATTGGATGTTTGGAGGGCAGAGTTGTCATCCTGGCTGTCAGTTGCTGAGAGGGAAAAAAGAACATTCACAGCAGATGGTCTCATCCCTTTATCAGATCTGGATCAGTGCTGGCNATATAATTTTATATATATAATTATGGCTTTAATAAGTTTATGACAAAGGTTAAAGATCACGTTTCTCTAGCCTGATTTTAGCATTAGAAATGGACTGTTGTGGAGTTTTAATTTTCATTTTGGCCTTGCATTGCAATAAAAATGTGAACTGACTTTGAAAAACAATGTGAAAGTCTGCAGGTAAATCATCCTGGAGCATATT
Source organism: Ceyx cyanopectus (assembly GCA_013401355.1). NCBI lineage: Eukaryota > Metazoa > Chordata > Aves > Coraciiformes > Alcedinidae > Ceyx > Ceyx cyanopectus. The sequence goes on along the minus strand of VYZU01064608.1, from coordinate 35,961 downwards.
TCAACTGAGGATGGGGAAAGGAAGGTTTTCCTGGGCTTCTCTCCCAGGTTTCTGACTCTTTGCCCTTGTGCTCCTTGTAGCAGGTGGTGTAGAAGTTGCCCTGTTGTCTGGTTTGTGTTTGGCTCGAGAGGCTCTCTGTGTGGGAATGCAGATGCCAAGTCTCAGTGCAGCCCTTCAGGAGCTGGACTTGTCATTTCCTAGCACGAGGCTGTGCTAAGTTAGGGAAGAAGGTGTTGCAGGCTGCCTGAAGGGTGACAAGTAAGTGGAAGTTAAGAAAAGTGCAAGCTTTGATGTAAATGCTGTGGCTTGGTGTACATGAGATGGTACCAAAATTGGTCTCTCGGCGACATCACACGTGGCAAGTGTGGGAATGATTTGCATTTGTTTCCTCAGCAAGTTTGCAAAAGATCTCCTCTTTCTGAATAACTTCCAGAGGACTGAAGATGCTCATTAAGGAGAAGATGCAGCAAAGCAGATAAGGTGCAGTAGCTCATCTTTGATACACCTCTATCATCAGCTTTAATCTCAGTAAATTGTAGGTGGTAATATAAAAATGGTTCCTTAGTGACCATGTGTGAGTTCTGGAAGCACCTCTTGCTCAGGGGACTGCTGGTTTTGACTCCCCAGCTGAGAAGCTCTCAGGAAGCTCACATCTGATAATAAAAAACACTGATTTGATTGAAATGGAATTAACTCACCCCAAAAGTGCTGCTGCCCACGTGTGTTTAACACAGTCCTGCCCTGTGACCTCCTGAGTCCTCTCTTTTGCTTTGGGAGACCAGTTAAATGAAAAAGCAAGCAGGTGTCTTCTTGAACAAAAGCCTAGAATTCTTCCTCCAACTTGGATGCATTGGGCTGAAGTGGTATCAATAAATTATCACAGTAATGTGGATTGTTCCACGAGGCTCTGGTACACCCTGGAAAGTGTTTTCCCCAGTGCTCAGGCCGTGTGTGCTCCCAGCCCAGACACCCAGTCACAGTGTGGGCTGCAGCAGGAGGAGTGTGGCGAGGGATCTGCTTCTCCTCTGTTCTCATCACACCTCTTCTGCAGGCTTGTGTTCACTCCTCAGTAGCAGACAGGCATAAATCTTTTGGAGCAGGTCTGGAGGAAGGACAGAAGGACAGTCAGTGTGTGGAGGAGAGAAGAGGTGCTTGGTGACCTTCTAGCAGCCATCCAGGAACTAAGGAAGGCTACAGAAAAACTATGGGCTCTTTGTCCAGGAGTGCAGTGATGTAATGGTAATGGTTTCAAACTGAGGGTAGGATTGGGTTAGATATTTGAATTCTTCACCATGAGGGTGGTGAGACACTGCCACAGGGGGGTCCAGGGTTTTTATGGATGCCCTGTCCCTCCAAGTGCTGAAGGCCAGGCTGGATGGGGTTCTGAGCAACCTGCTCTAGGGGAAGGTGCCCTGGCAGGGGAGGTGGCACTACATGATCTTTAAGGTTCTTCAAACCCAAACTATTCTGTGATTCACTTTATGTCATTTAAAGCTCTGCAACATATCCAGAATACTAATTTTGAGTGAATTAAATGGAATAATTATTACTTTTGTAGACAGAGACATGGGGTGTTCATAATTCAAGAAACAGAAAAATTGAGCAAATAATGCAAAATAATTTCATTAAATATCAACTTAAAAATTAGAACCCTCTAGGAGCACTTAACAAAAGTAAGTTTCTTTTCAGTTTACAAAATATGTTTATGCTTAGGGCTGTTTCCCAGTAAAATTTTATGAATCACAGAATCCCAGCAATGTCTGGGTGGGAAGGGAGCTCCAGAGCTGATCCAGTCCAACCCCTGCAGGGAGCAGGGACATCTCAACTAGAGCAGGGTGCTCAGAGCCTCCTCAAGTCCCATCTGCAATGTCCCTCAGCCACCTCCCTGGGCACCCTGTGCCGGTGCCCACCACTCTCTGGGAAAGAACTTCTGCCTTATGAATAGAAAGATATAATTTGCCTGCTCAGAAGTCTTCTTAGTATCGACTAAAAAGATAGATTTTAAGTTTAAAGCCATTTGCTCAAGATACATCTGTCTTATAACAACCTTTCTATTAGTCCTTCAGTGTTTCTGGACATTTAAGTTATTCTCTGAAGCCACTTACTGAGGGAAATTCAAAGCACTCCAAGTTCTTTTGAAAAGATTCTCTGAGACTGTTGGAAGAGAATCCAACCCCAGCTTGGGGCATTATCAAGGAGAAGGCCTTGCTTTCAACCTGGCAAGGGCTGAGTCAATCCTCTTTTTGTCTCAGAGCTCACATTGGATGTTTGGAGGGCAGAGTTGTCATCCTGGCTGTCAGTTGCTGAGAGGGAAAAAAGAACATTCACAGCAGATGGTCTCATCCCTTTATCAGATCTGGATCAGTGCTGGCCAGCATGTGAGTGAGGCAGCCAGGAGAGAGGGGCTGCAGAAGGAAAATGCAGATGTCAGACAGATCCTCTCAAGTCATCTTTGTTGCAGGATGATGGGAGGGGTACGAATGCAGAGGCAGAATCCTTTGCATCCAAGGAAGCAACGTGCACCTAAATGTGAGGCTTTGCAGGGTGCAAAGATGCAGCACTTCCATCATCACAAGGATGAAAAAAAGATGCACTCTGTGAGTGTTTAGCATGCCACACTTCCCTGGCTGTGTAGGGTGGGGATTGGTCACTCAGATCTTGCAGAGTTCCATAAAGATTCAAACCATATCCTGCTCTGCACCAAAAGAAGTGTGGTCAGGAGGTGAGGGGATGGGATTCTGCTCTGCTCTGCTCCTGAGACCTTACCTGGAGTACTGCACCCAGATCTGGAGCTCTATATGTAGAAGAAAGACATTTTTTATGGTGAGGGTGATGACCAAAAATGAGATGCAAGAGATGTTCCTATTAAATAGAATATTTTAATATAATAACATATAAATATTAATACTATTTTCAGTGTATTTGGACTTTCAGTATTTAGTCATGGTAAGCTATATAAGCATTAGCAGACTATTAGCAATAGAATTACCCCATAAGTAAGGCTACATGTGGCACGACACGTTCAGTTTGCTGTTGGTCTTCATCTGTGATGCAGCAGATGCATTGCACATAACCCATCTATACCATAATAGTCCTTTACCATTAGTGACGTACGTCACTATTTATTAGGCTATTTATTATATATATTAGGATTATTTTCCTAATAAAACTTGCCTGTCACTTTTACAGCCTAGAGCAGGGCTTTCCTATGCCTGTCTTTCCCCTTTCTCTACAGGATTGATTTGCCTTTGTGTGGCTGGTGTTGGGTTTTTTGCTTGTGGCTTTTAATATCAGTAAAATTCTTGCTGGAACTTGAGTCCTTGCTCTGGGGGCTGCACTGTAGGCTTCCTTACAGCTGCTCTGGGGGTGTTGCTGCCAACAGGTGGATCCTGGGGTCCTGCCCCTTGTTAGAGGTGTGCTGGTGGATCTGGCAGTGAGAGGAGTGCTGGTGAATCTGGCAGAGTCATCTTTGGGTAGCAGATTCTGCATCTCAGGTTGCTCTTGGTGAGTCAGCAGAAAGGAGCTGCTGATGCCCAGGCATTTGGCACAGCCAACAGATGTCAGTGCCGTGGCCCCCGAGGTGTCCTGTGCTAGGGGGGTGTAGGGAGCCCCTCTCTCCTCACCGCTGAGGAGCCACCCATCTGGATTCCACCCTGGCAAGGGAGCCCTTCCCATGGCTTGTGAGGAGGGGTGGGAGCAGCCCCAGCCCCAGCCCATGGTGATGGCCTGGAGATGACACGGTGAGTGCCTGGGCTGTTTCTGCATCCAGGTGACACATCTCCACTCCAGTCACTGGAAGGTAAGGAATTCTTCTCTCCTGGGGTTGGTTTTTCTTGTGATTAATCCTACAGAGGGATTCAGTCCATGTATGGGAGAGTAAAGGGGATGGTGTGCAATAATGATGCCTACAAAAACTAGCTGATAAAACTAATTTGGAGTCTTTTTTGTTACCTTTTACTACCAAAAAGGTTAGAGAGACCAAAAAGTCTTGTCTGCCTCTTGACATGAATTTTCTATATGTCTTTACCTGCAGTGACCAATAAGTAGATAAATTAAGTCTCTGTTATTCTCTTCCTTACCAATAAGTAGATAAATTCAGTATCTGTTATTCTCTTCCTTACCAATATGTAGATAATTAAGTATTTATTCTTACAGGCAGATGTGGAAGAACTAAAGACATAGTGACACATCCAAAGATATTGCATAATATCTGGTGCTGTTTTACTCAGAAGTGTAAAGAGAATAGTTTCAAGAGATCTCGGCTCCTTTTGTGCTTTTACAGTCTCTTAGCATCCAAAGTGTTCTTTGAATATAATGCTCCTGAATAGCTGGTCCTATACCTTAATTAGTGTAGAAATTTCTTCTTTTTTTGGGAAGAGAAAGAAAGAGCAGGCTGCTCATGCATTACTCCACATGGTCCTCTGGAGATTTTCTTTGTGCTGGCTTTTTCTGAGAATCCTACTGTGTGTTCGTCCAAGGCACTGAATTCTCTGAGAAATGCAGCTCTCTCTCAGTAGATTCTTCTCCTTTCTTGGCCAGTTAATCCCATTTCTTAAGCAGTCACAAATCTGGACTGAGGCATGGCTGCTGTGGTTTATTCAGCAGCCTGCACTGCCAGTGTTGAACTGGTTACCTGTGTCCTGTCATTAAATGGGTCTGTAAATGAGCAGGTCTTTGTGATGCTAACTCTGCACTTACATTTCATAGATTCAGTGACCCAATATTTTGTAGCATTTCATCTGAGCCAGAAGAGAAAATGAACAAAGACTAAATGCATGAGTCACTATTTGCTGAAAGGATTTTGTATTCGCATTTTGATTGTACCCCTCAGACTGAACATGTATGGTTTTTATTTTGCAGGGCTTGAAAGTTTTTTTCTAGTGAATATCAGAATAAATGTGCAGTTGTCTCTTTGCTGTTCTTTCAACTGGAAAGTACAATACAGCCCCAGCATGTGCTCTCCAGTTCTGATAATGGCAACAAAAATCTGGAGCTGTATAGAATATTTCTAAATACTGAGGTTATTGAGAAAAACCCATCCCTTTGATGGAAAAAAACCCCAATCTTTAACATCAAAATAACCCAAACCAGCATTAGTAGAATAAAGAACTACTTTGACACTAAACTATATAGAATTATTTCATGATGTAATTAATTCTATGAAAAGGCAGGTAGAATGAGTTACATAGTTTATGCCAGAAATCTGGGAATTTTAATAAAATAATTATAGTACTTACTGTAAAATAACTCCATTTTTGAATATGATAAAAGCATAATTGCATTTTTGTGTTTTATATTCTAACCTGGTAATAAAAGTTTGTCCAACTTAATTGGCTTGGAAGTGAGAGATACTATGATCTCAAAATCCATGATGTGTTGAGACCTCAGATTAATAAATTCACTGAAGTAGGATTTTTTTCAAGAGAGAAAACAAGTTAAAAAAATGCAGGGCTTTCTCAGCCCGAGGGGCTTACTTCAGGGGTGTACTAAGGGTTGATAATTGAGAAATTACCATATAAATGGCTTTGGAAATGTGACAGAAGTAGGTGCAGTAGTCCAAAGGAGGCAAGGGAGCATTTCTCCTCTCCCTCTTGGGTTTTTGATCCAGTGCTCCTGTGATGCCCTGCACATTGTCCTCAGCAGGACCTGACAAGAAAAATGGTTCAGCTTTTGAGCAGAAGCAGAACATGTTTAAGCTGAACTTATTTTATTTCAAATACATTTTCCAAGTACTCGTAAATTATTTTCTATTTCATAAGCAACATAATCTGGGATTTAGGAAAAGATATTTGAATTTTAAAGGCATTTACTTGCCATATTTTATGTTCATTATAGAGAATATAACAGAAATATCTATTTTACTGAACAAAATCAGGCTCCCCACCAATATTTAGTTTTAACCGCACAAAATAGAGGCTGGAGTCATCCATATTTAGACATCCTGCTTTTCCTCAGAAAATCTGGCTTAGCAGGCCATTTGTCAATGAGATATCTTTTTTTTTTTCATGTCTTTTTTCTTCCACACTGAGGGGTCTGTGTTTCTTTAGCAAATGCCACGTTATTGCCAATAGTGATTTTGGTAGGAGATGGGCACATAGGGAAAATGTCAGATGAAGTTCTGACACAAATGCATCATATTGCATTTGGCCCAGTACGTTTAATTATTTGTTGTCTTTATCACAGCAAAGGAACAGTTCTAGTCAAGACAATGACAACCAAAAACCTCCGGTGATGCACGGAATCATTATTTCCTGTCTTCAGTTGTCCTTCTGAAAAATCCGAGCTCCAGCTCTTCTTGAAGCCTCTCCATTCTCTGCTCTGCTTGTGTGAACTCCATTCCACATCCTCATTTTTCAATAGCCTTTGAAATTTCTTGAAACTTCTGTGTTATCAACCATCACTACCAAACAGGAATCTTGTGTCTCGGGGAATGGTGACAAGTTCCTCAAAGATGAGTCAATACAGTCCCGTTGCAGAAAGGTGGCAGTGAAATGAGGAGAGTTTTTACTAATTAGCATAATAAAGTCATTTAAAAAACGAAAATATTTGGTTAAAACAGGAGTCAGAAGATATGATCCAATTTTGTTCCAACCAGTCACTCTTTTGTTAAACTTTTTGTACTGAATATTCCAAAAGGACGTTCAGACTTACTAGTTTTTTGCCAAATTACCATTTACTCTGAAAACCCCCAACCATAACAGCCAGGGCTGCTGATATTAAGATGCTTTTATTTTCAACAGTTTTTCACACAGATTTTTGAAGATCAGAGTTCAGACTGACAAATATCCTGGGTTCCATGGTATTTTGTGTCCCTCTTTCCCCAGCATTGATTTCTTGGGGTTGATTTCTCTAGGCAGTATTTGTAAAGCTGCAATGTGGAGTCACAGCTTCATCATTTTGCCAAATTATTATTCAGCAAAATTTGATTTTTTGAGTACAACTTTCTTAGAGGTAATTGATCATATTAATCATTTCTTCATGCCCAACATATCATCTAGTGCACAGTGCTGATTGAAGCACATACAGTTTCCACTCTGGGACAATTAATGAAGGCATTTTAGTGCACCTCTCTGAGATGCAGAGCTCCAGGTTTGCTTGCAGCCTCCCTCTGTTTTTGAAGTTATTATCAGCACACTCCTGAACACTTTGCCAGTGTAGGTTCTTGCAGCAACACTTCTGTGTTAGCCCTTCTGTTCATGCATCATCTGCATCAAATGCCAGTCCTCTCTCTGTTCCTTTGACCAGCTTTCATAATTTTGTGTGATGAGTAGCTCCAGTATCCCTGGTAATCTGGAACAGAAATGGTAAATCCAGGTTCCTGTATAAGTGAAAGACTATTTTTTTAAAAAATCCAGATATTTTAAAATTAAGAAGTGCCATTTGACAGGCAGTGAGCCAATATGAACTCAGTGTTCTGATGACCTGACTCGAAACAGCTTTTGATTCAGCACGTGTTCTTTTAAGGCAACTTGTTGAGAAAGAGAGACAAAATAATTCCACGTTGAGAAGAATTTCCTATTTGCCAGTCTTTTCCAGCCCTGCAGGGTCTTGCTGGAGCAGCCTTTGCCCGGGAGCCTGTGTCTCTGATCATTCTTGACAAAGAGTTTTCCAAATGTCTGCCAAAATGTGGCTCTCTTGGCTGTGAGCACATTTTCCGTGTTCAGCCTGCTGTCTTGCAGAAATGCAACTTACTCCTAATGACTTCTGAAGTCACCTTAATATTCTGTTTTTGCAGTGTGGAATGTCCCTTGGAAGCCATGGGTAAAGTTCCTATGGACTCGTACTATTTCATCTGTTTTTTGCTAAACTGGATTTTTTTCTTCATATGCACAATATTCTGTTAGTATTGGACAAATGCTAGCTAGAAAATGCCTCTGTGTCATTAATGTCAGTTTTTAGCCTTTGTTGATCACTAGCTGCACTTGGATTCTCCATTCAGAGAGTCTCTAATGCATTACTGGTTATTTCTAAACTAGTCTAAAAAGGCCAAAAGGGGCTGAAGAAGAAATGTCTGTGACCTCTAGCACATTAACATCTTTCTGAGCACTTTTCACAAAGCTTTTAGAAACCTTTTTTTTTTTTTCCCCTGTGATATATTAAGGATGGGAATTATCTCAAAATTTCATCCATATTTTGAGTGTTTCTACAGCAAGAATTTTCTACCATGGTTATAATTATCCACTGCCTTTCCCATCTGCCCCAAATTTCTATGTATTTATTAAACAAGTTTCAGTTATACCCAGCATTACTCTAATTCCCAGGGGAAAAAAACCCTCCTGTGGAGGAAGGGCATCAAACTGTGCCTGTGATGATCTTTCTCTGCTATTACACACAAATTTATACAGTTTGTGTTCTTCACAAGGATAGAGATTTCAAAATTGGTTTATGGCATGAAATACTCTTTGTCATTTCTAATAGTCTGCCTGACTGTCCTTTCTGAGTGTTTTCCCCCTGTAAAAGTTCAGATCTTCACTTTCTGCTCCATCAGCTCGAGCATCCTGAGTGTCTTCCTTAGTCTCTTGCCAAGTGAGCATTACTCAGAACAGTGCTGGGAGTAATGAAGACATCACTAATCTCCAGGTTTCCATAAGCATCTTCACAAAATATTTTTAATTATCACTTTCTTAATTACTTTCCTGTTCCTTTGCAGTTCTCTCAGCTCATTACTTACATTCTACATCTAAGGGCTTGCTTGCTTTACAGGGCTAGATTTATTTTACTTCTTTCATTTTAAAGAGCCTTTGATTCCCATCAACTTTCCTGGAAGAAAGGTGTGTATATCTATTAATTTCAGTCAATTTTCTTCATGGATATTGTGTTTCTTTGATATCTCTGTATCTCACATTACTGAAGAAATGACATTTTCACTGAGTTTTTTTTCTGCTTGCTCTTTTGTGGAGACATCCAAAGAGCTCTGTGTGACTTATTTAATCTCAACCAGACTGAAATGTGTCCCGTGGAGATGTTTGAAAGCAGAAGTTCATTGTGAGATATCCCATACATATTGTAATCAGGGATACAGGAAGGAGAGAGAAAAAAAAGAGATGTTGGCTCACATTCATTAGTAAAGTTACTGTTTTAGGAGTTCAACACCCCAAGCAGCCTGCAGAGATGTTATTAGGCAAAGCAATTCTCATGCAACTGCCTTGTCCTGTTGCTGGTATTTTCTTACTCTTTGATTGTCACAGAAATGGCTAGATTTTATATTTAATGGTGGT
>VYZU01064608.1:0-18171 GCA_013401355.1 Ceyx cyanopectus | reverse complement strand
AATTGCTCTCTCACATAGAGAGCAACTCCACCACCTTGTCTTGCCAGCCTATCCTTCCTAAAAAGGACACAGCCATCCATGACAGTGTTCCAGTCATGAGAGCTGTCCCACCATGTCTCAGTGATTGCAATGAGATCATGGTCCTGAGATCGCACACAGATCTCTAGTTCATCCTGTTTGATGGTGGGGACTGATGGGCAGGATGAGCCCTCTCTGCCCGTGAGGTTTCTGGCAAGCTGAGGTGCTCAGGTCAATTCTGTCCTGATGGACAGAACTTGCAGCTTCTGGCATTGTGTATAATAAAATCACATGCTTCAGCCAACCATTTGTCAGTTTCAAGAAAGAATATTGGTTGATAATTCCTTTTTTTTCACCTTCCTCTGAACCCCAGAAGTTGTCTGTGGCTCGGTAGTACCTGTGACAAAGAGCCGGTGCTCAGTGTGTACGGGGACTCCACCCTGGCATCTGGCTGCTGTGTCTTGCTCAGAGGCTTGTCCTGAGACCATTGCATCCCTGCAGGAATGGGAAGCATTTGTTTGTCGTCAGACAGGCAGCACTTAGAAGTTTTTTCTCTACTAATGAAATGCAAAAAATGTTTGGTTTTCTGAGCCGATCTGATTTAGACTAGTGCTGCCACTGGATCTTTGTCCTGTTTTCTGCCCTTAGCACACACGATAGTTTTGTGGAATGGAAATGGGTGTTTTTAGGCAATAATGGCTACTAAAGATCAATTTAAATCTAGCCTTAATTTCTACGGTGATTATAAAACCCTCTGAAATAGAAGTTTATGGTCAGGTTATATTGCTGTAAAAGGATTACAAAGGATTATAAAATTTGGGTTCTTGTAAAGCCATTATGACTACAAAGCAGCGTAAGTATCCGTATTCTGTATTTTATAAAGTCGTATTTGCATTTTTCCTTTAAAGCTGTGTTTGATTTCAACTGTGCACCATAAGCAGATTTGCAGCATGACGCGCTTGCTTTAATTTAGCACAAAGCAACGGAGCAAAGGGATTGTTGATTTCCATCGGCCGATGGCTCCATCGTTTAACTAGCGCGAGCTGCGTATTTGCGCCACGAAACATATTGACAGAATCCTCTTTCTTCCTTCTTGTGCTTGCTCAGGAAAAGAAGCCCGTCGATCTCGAGAGAGCAGAGCAGGAGGTACGAGCACAGGGAGGAGCGAGAGGAATATTCCCAGTATGCCCCATCAGACACTGCCATGCCCCGCTCACCGTCAGACTATTCGGACAGGCGGGCCCAGCGCGGGCCCCAGTTGTACGAAGAAGCCGACCCGGGCGATTACAGAGATCCCGGCAGGAGGAGTCACCGGCGCTCCAAGGAGTATCCGGTAGAGGAGGAAGATGCGCAGAGCAGGGAGGAGTACGAGAGGCAGCGGCGGGAGGAGGAGTACCAGGCGCGGTACCGCAGCGACCCGAACCTGGCTCGTTACCCAGTCAAGCCCCAGCCCTACGAGGAGCAGATGCGGATCCACGCCGAGGTGTCGCGGGCGCGTCACGAGCGGAGGCACAGTGACGTCTCCTTGGCGAACACCGAGGTGGAGGATTCTCGGATGTCCGTGCTGAGGATGGAGCGACCCTCGAGACAAAGGTCGGTGTCTGAGCGCAGGGCGGCCATGGAAAACCAACGGTCGTACTCTATGGAAAGAACTCGAGAGGCTCAGGGACCGAGTCCCAACCGTCAGAGGACCACAAATCATAGCCCTCCTACACCCAGGAGGAGCCCAATCCCTCTGGAAAGAGCAGACCTGAGGCGCTCGGATTCTCTAAGGAAACAGCACCATTTGGATCCCAACTCTGCCGTGCGGAAAACCAAACGGGAGAAGATGGAGACCATGTTACGGAACGATTCCCTCAGCTCGGACCAGTCGGAGTCCGTCAGACCTCCACCCCCAAAGCCACACAAAACCAAAAAGGGAGGTAAAATGCGGCAGGTTTCGTTGAGCAGCTCTGAAGAAGAGTTGGCATCTACTCCAGAGTACACGAGTTGTGATGATGTGGAGATTGAAAGTGAGAGCGTTAGTGAAAAAGGTAAGATGTGAAATATTTCACTCTTTCGATCTATACATATAGCTAGTGTGGTTTCCAGCCCATTGTGCGTTTATTGTACCTGTCAGAACTGGCTGCAACTGCCTAACCACAGCCCTCCCCTGGTGACTTGAGCCTGTGCTGCTGGGAATTCTTGTTTTCTGATATTTACTTGAATATGGTTTCGTGATTTCAAGGAAAGGAGCTGTTTGAAGTATGTGGAGATGCCAAAGGAAAAGCCATGCCTGTTGGAAAACCTGTTAGTGAACCCTGCACTGTGTCTAAAGCTGGGCTGCCATGTAATGCTTTGGTTTCATGGTCACTCATCCCAGATTTGGGTACTCCTGGGTCCCGCGGAGTGCGTATTTCACCTGGAGTGAGGGAGGGCACAGGGTGGCATTTCTGCTGCAGTCACTAGAGCACATGAGAGAGGCTTCTGCCAGCTCCAGTCTGCCTGCTGCGGGTCAGAGAGCATCAACACAGGGCAGAACCCCATGGTGTGTAAAGTTAACTCCCTCAAGCTTTGAAACTAACTTAAAATGACTGATGCAGTTTATACCTTGGGAGGTTTCTCTGCTCCAGCGTTGTGGTAATTTCTGGTGTTAGTTCTCTGTAACATTGATGATGTTGGAGTTACTTCACTGGCAGGAAGCAAAGCTGAGATTGATTCAGATGGTTTAAATATGAAGGCTGTGGGGACCATCAGTTTAAAGTGGATAAAGTGAGTAGTATTCACGTGTGTTGTTGGTCTAAAGTACAACAGTTATAGCCTGTTTTCAGTTATTAATTACTCTGCTGCTAGTGGATCTTTCCTAAGTCTCAGGAATGATCGTCTGCTCTTGTGGGTTTGGGTTAGCAAATGTGCTACTGTTTGTTATTAATATTGCTGTCAAATTGGTTGTGAAGCAAAGTGATTCATTAGAGTTGGTGAATAACCCTGAATTCTCATATCTCAGTAGCAGGAACCATGGCCTGATAAATAAGGAGCAAAACAGTGTGGAAGGGAAGGAAATTTAACCCAGGTCAAAGTAGACAGTTAGATGGACTTACTTGAAACAACTCTGATGAAACATTGACCCCCTTAGTCTTCCTAATGAGTAGAAAAACATCTGTCAATGTCAGGGTGCTCACAATGTTGTTCTTAGTAGCAACCTTGGGGAAATAGACCAAATCAATTTATTGGAAGCAGTGAAAGAGTGTTTATTTAATGAAATCCAGCATAGAGAACACAGTATACAGAATAATATGTAGACAATATTTTTTTTTACATAACATACAAAGCAGATATTTAAAACATACCATGCTATTTTCTCTATCACAATAATCTGATGTAAATTGTAGCTTCCACTTTAATAATTCTGTGGTTTAACTGTAAAAAAACATATATTATTTATTAATAATTTTAAACACCTCCTTTAAAAATGGGTTTCTTCTCCCTTCAAATTATTCACTTTCTGCCCTTCAGAAACTCCCCAGACCTGAGGATTTCTCAGCTGTCCTTCTAAGAGGAGTCTCTTTGGACAAAGATATAATGCTAAATATAAAACATTTTGCCTTGGAGTGATGAAGGGTGGCAGTGTTAGAAGGAGAATGATCCTCCAGAAGAGGAGAATAATTTGTTCTCCACTCTGTGGAGTGCCCCTATCTTTTCCCAGATTCTGCAGATAAACACTGCCAGCTGTTCAGCTCTGAGGAGCACCCTGAGCCTGAGCTGCAGGAGCAGCTCTTGGCTGGATTAAAGCTGATAGTTTACAAGGCCCTGACATTGGGTTCAAGAAATTGGTCTGAAAATTGTGAATATAGGAAAAATAATAGTCATATGCTCTTAAAAGGGCTGAAAGCTTGTCTTTTAATATTGATCTCCATATATATATGAACATATATATACATACAAAATGAAGGTACACGTTTTATTTTACAAGTCTAACAGAGACAGGGCCCAGCTGCTCTAAGAGCTCTGGGAAGAGCATCCCTCATAACAGAATGCCTGTGACTTCTAAGTGCTGGGTCTATTTTTAATAATGCACCTATATTTGGATGGGAAAATTGGGGTCATAAACTAGGCTGAGGACTGGCACACTGAAACAGGAGTCACAGTGGTGTGCCAGAGCAGCTCATTGCTCCCAAGGTCAGGAAACAGTGCACCACAACCACGTTAGATGGACACAGCTGAGACTAGACATGCCTTTACTGGAAATGTAGGTGGTGCCAGAATTAGATGTATTATGCAGATTGGATTTGTTGCAGGTCTTCATCCGTGTTACAACTGTCCTCATGACATCACTGAATGCTGATGGACCAGCTGGCCTTGCCTTTTTCTGTGCATAGCATGAACAATTCTTAAGGTGCTGTTCAAACATTTCTAAGGCTCCAAGGATTTTTTTCCAGATTATCTAAGGGATTCTCTTTACTCTTGCTGTGAATACAAGGCTTCTGAAACTGCCAAGACAGTGCCTGTGTCTGCAGCACTTGCTGCCAATGCTGGAGGTGAGCGTAGCAGGCAGTCCAAGGCTGTATCTCCATGGCAGGCTTCCCTGACTGTGTAGGAAATATGCTTTGCAGAGTGAAAAAACGAGGTGACCATATGTTTTGGACCAAAATATGAGGTATGTTTCTATTTTCCCTGATGCTGAACAAAATTTCTTCAAGCTTTAGAGCACATGATTCTTGAAGTGCTTATATGAATTGTAAATTTAAAATGGCAGTCAAATGGGTCCTCAATCAGTAAATATAAGGATCAAAGTGACTTAGATTTAAATGTTCTGGAGTATTCAATTCCCCTGGTTCTTTCCAAAACCATCTTGGTGTACTTGGTTCAGTTTCAAGGCTCTGAGAAAGAAGGTTTATAAAGAATGGTTGTGGTGTTCATTTGCAGTAAAATTAATATAGAACTATGTCACCTACAAAGCTCCAAGTGAAACCCTTTCTTTGTGGTGTGCAAGTTAGACCACAATGTCTCCACTGATTGTCCAATTCAAGTGTCTTCTATTGTGAGGGAATATTAAAGCATTCTTTTTTTTTTTCATTTTCAGTGAGGTTTTAGTCAGTGCAGCTGCAAGGCATGGGCCTTAGGGCAGGTTTGAAAGGGCTGGCAGCACGAAGCAGATGTGGAGCAGAGTGCTGCAGGCTGCTTCTGTGTGTCTACAGGCTTTCCAGCCAGGGTTAGAAAAGGAAAAGGTGCCACCATCCATCTAATGTCTGTGGCAGTGCTGTCACACCTGCAGTGTGCCCAGTGCCAGGCTGAGCATATTGCCATGGCCAAGCTCAGAAAAGCCAGTGGTCCCTGGGGTGTTGCACCTGCACTCAGAACACAGGCAGTGGAGGGGTGCCCTGCTCCAGAGCTGGGCTCCTTCTGCTCCCTCCTCAAGCATTTGGGGGTCCTGGGTGTCCTACAATCCTTTACACATCTCTCAAACTTCAGGGTTCTGGGAAGAGACCATCTCTGTGTGGAAAAGGGGAATTCATTCAAGGAAATGTGCTGTGTGATAGCTCTAAATACTGCTCTGATTAGCTCTATATATAAAATAGGCCATAGTAGCTTTACCAATGGTGGTAAGAGTTCAGGCATCCACTGACATCGTGCTCCCAGCCACCTTCCAGAGCACCCCAAGAGAGGGATCTGTTTGCACAGATGGCTGGCATCTGATGTGGGTGGAATTCTGTGGTGGGAAAGGCAAGTGTGTCTGTGTTCTGTCAGAGGTGTGGTTCTTTAGGGTTTGCTTGCACTGTTCTTTTATTAACACCATAGCTAGATGGGTCCTGTTTTTATCATCAGAAACTTCTTATGTACAGAATGTCTGCAGGACAGGGCTTGATGTGCTGCTCTTTGTAGCTGAGGGCATCAAAACCACGAATAAATAACCTTGCTTTGACTGTGTGATGGTCATTCACAAGCACGTGCACGTGTTCAAACACATGCTTTTTCAATATAGAAGTTTCAAAGGCCCTTGTGTCTGAAACAGCTTGCAGGACCTACCTGTTCACTGTGAGATTGAAACAGCTGGTGGAGATTGAGATAAGTTTGGACAGAGAATAAAGTCTGTTTGGAAACAATATACCTGTCAGCAGTTGTCAGCAGTTAATTGCCAGCAGCTGATGGTGTGGAGCAGAAAGCAGACTGCAAGCACAGGGCTTGTCTTACCCCAGCAGAGATGCTGAGCCAGAGGGATGCATCACAGAGCTCTACTTGCAAATGCTGAGAGATGAGGAACCTGATTTCAGTGCTGCTTGTGCCACTTTCACAGATCTTCCACAGCTTTGGCTGCAAAGTTACACTGAGCTGATTTAGAGCAGAATGAGGTAACTGCTTCTAAAATTTGCTTCATTCAGGTTAGACAGTTCCTCAAAGTCTGACTTCTCTGGAACAAATTCTACTCGAAGGCAGAAATTCAGGACTGAGCTGCAGCTCTAGAACACAAGTGGCTTGGAAATTCCACAGTTCCAGATTGCAGATGTCTTAGTATTCAAAGCACAGCATTTGGAATGGTCAAAAGGAGAACAACTGATAAATACTGAGGTGTCTGGTGTGCTTTATGAAAACACAGATCTGAGGGAGTGACAGAATTTCTTACAGTTATTTCATTTCATACTGCAGTGTAAGGGATGGCATTTCCCACATAGAAAGATTTTTTTTCATGGAGATCTCTATATCTTATATAAATCAAACGTGGTTTTAATGTATAAAGAGATGGACTTGAAATTAGAATTCTGGTGTGGTTTTTTTGGGGTTTTTTTGGGGGCTTTTTTTGGGTGTGTTGGTTCCCCACGTGACTGCTATGATAGAGTTCTCCTACAGAAATCTTTTCTCTAGGTGCTGGTGGGAAGAGAACATTTACAGTTGAAGAAATGTCCAGTAGCACAGAATGCTTGCTTAGATTCTTGCCAAACCTTCTCCTCCTTACACCCCTCTGTGCTCCTTAGAGGATAAAGGGAGGGGATCTGGTCTCCTGCAGCACTTGGAGGAATCTACTGTGTAATATCTAAAATCTGCAGTCACTTCAACTTGGCATAAGCCAGAAATAGCCCTTGCAGAGAGCCCTGCCTTCTCCCAGCCCCTGCCTGCATTCACATCCTTCTCCTGCTCCCTTTGCTCTGCTGGCAGAAGCTCTCAGGCAGGCACACGCTGCAGCAAGCCAGGAAACTTTTGTGGGGTAACCTTAATTAGGCAAAAAGATGGTAAATATTAACATTTGAAGCTTCTTGATGAAATGATATTGAATGTCTTCTTAGNCAACTGATAAATACTGAGGTGTCTGGTGTGCTTTATGAAAACACAGATCTGAGGGAGTGACAGAATTTCTTACAGTTATTTCATTTCATACTGCAGTGTAAGGGATGGCATTTCCCACATAGAAAGATTTTTTTTCATGGAGATCTCTATATCTTATATAAATCAAACGTGGTTTTAATGTATAAAGAGATGGACTTGAAATTAGAATTCTGGTGTGGTTTTTTTGGGGTTTTTTTGGGGGCTTTTTTTGGGTGTGTTGGTTCCCCACGTGACTGCTATGATAGAGTTCTCCTACAGAAATCTTTTCTCTAGGTGCTGGTGGGAAGAGAACATTTACAGTTGAAGAAATGTCCAGTAGCACAGAATGCTTGCTTAGATTCTTGCCAAACCTTCTCCTCCTTACACCCCTCTGTGCTCCTTAGAGGATAAAGGGAGGGGATCTGGTCTCCTGCAGCACTTGGAGGAATCTACTGTGTAATATCTAAAATCTGCAGTCACTTCAACTTGGCATAAGCCAGAAATAGCCCTTGCAGAGAGCCCTGCCTTCTCCCAGCCCCTGCCTGCATTCACATCCTTCTCCTGCTCCCTTTGCTCTGCTGGCAGAAGCTCTCAGGCAGGCACACGCTGCAGCAAGCCAGGAAACTTTTGTGGGGTAACCTTAATTAGGCAAAAAGATGGTAAATATTAACATTTGAAGCTTCTTGATGAAATGATATTGAATGTCTTCTTAGATACTGTAATGCATGCTAAAAAAATAAAGGTGCTGTGTGTCTGCTTATGCCTTGTGAGAAGCTGAGGATAGACAGGGATTGGCTGGAAAAAGGAAGAAATATTTTCATATAATAGAGAAGACAGAGGGTTTTCTCATAAGTAAATGAGCATGAATAATTCCATAGTATTTTGGTTCCTTCAAAAGAGTCTAATACTCAATTTTATTGACTATAAACCTTGACTTGGTTACAACCTGAACCTTCTATATGCAAATGGACTCAAACCATAAAAACTGTAATTCTTTAATCATTTTTCATTTGACTCTGGGAGTGCTGGAGCTACAGCTAGATCTGAATATATACTGAACTTACATATATATATACTTATATACTATAAGTACTTATATATATATATATATACACTTATATATACTGAACTTATCTTCAGTTTAACTCTATATTTTTAAAGCTAACTACAAGATGTGTTGTACCTTGGAAATAGTGAACATTTTCTATTCTGAAACTATACTTCTGTTCATTTTCAGTTGAATTATAAGCCATCGAACTGTCTGGGTCACCAATGTTGGAAGTATCATAAAAGCATTATAGCTTTCTCTGAGCATTTTTTTTCCCCTCAAATTTAAATAGAAAAGCAAAGAAATTAATGTTATAGTTTCAAAATAATTTCCCATTGCCCTTTCACCTCTTGGCAGCTGGAGTATTTGCTGAGTTAGCCTTTTACTGTAAGCAGCAATGAAAGACATCACTGTGCAAACATGTCTGGGAAAGGATTCATCCTAACAATGCAAGGCTTCCTATGGACGTAGCTCTTGCCCACTTAATTCCACTCAAAATGTCAGTTTAAGAAACTTGGGGCTTCTGATTCGAGTTGTTCAGACCTGAAGCAACTTTTAAGGCAGTTTATTTCAGTTAGTTATTAGTTTGCTGAATTACCAGATGTACTGCAAGTGGCCTGTATCTGATTTCTCCCCTTCACCTCCTTGATGAAGTAACTTGTAAAGGGGAGTTTCACTGGCATTTCTGAGCATGGAGATGCTCCTGGGGAACAAAGGGTGGCTGGTAATCAGCTTCTGCTTGGTCTCCTGTGAAGTTCATAGCCTTGCATTCCTGCAGCAGTGCTCTCAGAGTTCAGAGCTGCCTTTGAGTTGAAGATGAACATGTGCAAAATAACCACCTGTGTCACACTGAACTTTGACCAGATTGGGAACAGCAGTTCTTGTGGAAATGCACTCAGATCAATTGTATTCTGGAGAAGTTCTTTAAGAAATAGCTCCAGTGTTTATACTTCCAGCCTTTCTGAACATTTAGATTATGAATATCTTTTAGGGCCGTAGTTATATAATCTGTTTACTCAGAAAATGGAAATATATGGACATTAGTTACATAATCTAAACAAGAATCAAAAGTTCTCATCACAAATCCCCATTATTATTTTCTGTTATGCTTATTTATAGGCCATTTTTATATACATCTATAATAACAAGAAGGGATTGGCTTGTGACACACTATGCAAGCTGTCTGGATACTACTTGATACCTAAGAAGCACCTGCATGCAGTATTTTTCATCAGATGCTATCATTCTAAAGAATTTTCATAGTTCTTCTGCATATTATAGTTTGAATTTTGAATTTTCTGAGCTGAGTTTGAAAGCCTGCTCTGAGAGCACTGTACTGAGAGTTTCTAAAAGCTGACTTCTGAAAACCATCCTGTTGTGTTCTCACTTGGCAAATTGAAAATATTGTATAAAACGAAAACAAAACTGGTTTTGAATCTGGCATGCTACTGAGTGGAAGGAATTGAATTCATCCTTGAAAGGTTTTGACTGATGACGACTTACCAGAATGGTGGTTGAACTTCTTTCAGACAGGTCACTGCTACCCTGCTGCAAAACCAAGCTGTTAGAACAAATGAACACTTTCCTGGCACTTCAGGCGGCTGAAGAATTCCTGTGGCATTTTGCACCTTTACTGTCACACTGCTGGGAGCAGCGTGGAGTGGAGGGATGAACCAGCGACATCAGTGACAGAGAGCTAGGGAGAGAGCCAGTGGGCCACCTTTCCACTGAGTAGTAAACACACTGAGTGTGTCCCTCAAGTGCCAGCAGCACCATCAGAGGAAGAAATGCAGATCCTAGAGGGTGGTGGGTGTGACAGCTCCAGAGG
This sequence comes from Ceyx cyanopectus, assembly GCA_013401355.1. Taxonomy (NCBI): domain Eukaryota; kingdom Metazoa; phylum Chordata; class Aves; order Coraciiformes; family Alcedinidae; genus Ceyx; species Ceyx cyanopectus. Next base: position 7,999 of record VYZU01064608.1, on the reverse strand, counting down.
TGATGGAGTAGCTGAGACCCTGCTGGAATTCCTATCTTCCTAAACTGGAAACCATGCAAAGCCAGGGCTGCAGTGCAATCCAAGTGTGAGTGCAGCTCACCTGGCCAGGAGCTGGTTGTGAGGACAGAAGCTGAGGTGCTGCAGGGAACAGCTCAGAGCCTGTGTAAATAAATGATGAGCCTGTGCTGAGCTGCTCTGCTGTGTCCTCATTACTACAGAGCCTGACTACTGCTGCTCAGATACTCTGGGAGATAAGAGGCTTTTCAGCCCTGGCCTCTGGAAGAAGATGACTTCTCTAAGCAGTAAGCTTGAGCAAATAAGAATCTCTTAGAGCACCTTTGTAAGATGAGCAGAAGCATCTGTGAAGATGGCAGTGCTTTCTATAACTGCTAAAGTTTGGTTTCCAGACAGTTATGGCAAACTTTGTGCCAGAGAAGTGTGTCACATGCCCAATGCTCTTGCCTTTTTCACTGGTAGTTTTCTGTAAGAAAGGAAAAATGCAGTAAAAACAGGTATGCAACAGAAGCCTGTCAAATTCTATACAGTTGTTGAAACAGGTAAACAATAGGTCTGTAAGAATCTCGACACCATCAGCATTCTCTGAACCTGATTTTTTGTTATGCCACTTGCTTTTTATCTGCAGCAAGTGAGAGAAGGGTGGGTGTGAAACACTGGCAGTGTGATGTGGCAGTGTTAACACCAGCACCTTCCCCTCTTCACGCTGGATGGGATGACTACACAACGTGCTTCACAGGGGAAGGTAGAAGCTTTATTTGCAGAAGTGCTGAGTCCCAGCGTGCCTATGAAACTCCATGGGAGCACAGAGAGCTTGGTCAACAGCTCCCTGCTCTTCAGATATCTGCAAAGGCCCTGCAGACTGTGGCCTCTGGCAACTAGTGTGGTGTGAGTGTGAAATCCCATCCCCCTGGGAAGGCAGCAGCCTTCAGTGACCCTGCACAGATACACATCTCTGAGAGTTGCATAGAGCTGGATCAGCCTGAACTTGGCTTTTTATGGGCAAGGGTAAAATGTGCTGTGGCTGAGAATAGGTGCACAGTGTGTAGTGCAGTTGCTAATTAGGGATAAGAGCTGCAGGTCACCTGGACTGTTGGTAAAAAAACAGGTTGTAGCATAGCTTTACTTGAAGGCTCCTCAGACTTGGAGCTTGTTTTATCTGTGGTTTCTGTCCTGGTGAGATGTGTCTGTGGTGGTTTCCCTTGCTGGATCTGTGCTGCAGCCTGGTTTAAAAAAACTAAACAGCAAACCCTAACAATTCAGAAAAAGCAATTCAGCCATTCTGAAAGGTGAGTCCAAAGAAAAATATCTTATTTTGTCCACGTGAAAACATTTAGGACAGTAATTTGAAGTCACCTTCCTTCTGGGGATGTGCATCTCATGTCACTGTGAAAACCATTACAGCACTGGCTGCATTAAAGTCCCAGGTCACAGCAGCTCAGGAGAGAATTGTCAGTGTTCAGCTGCCAATCTGTGGCTCCACTGAACTTGTTGAAGCTCCTGTGTAGAACCACAACATATAGGGACCTTACCTAAGGAATTATTCACTAGTTTTCTCCTGGGTCTTCATAGACAGCAGAGGGTTTTCCCTGAAAGAGGGGGCTGCTGACTCTGGGCAGGGCAGACTGGGGCTGAGGATGGAGATTAGGAAGAAGTTCTTCACTCTGAGAGTGGTGAGGCACTGGAACAGGTTGCCCAGGGGGGCTGTGGATGTCCCACCCTGGGATGTGTTCAAGATAAGGATGGAGGGTCTGAGTAACCTGGCAGGGGACTGGAACTAGGTGATCTTTAAGGACCCTTCCAACCCAAACTATTCTGTGATTCTATGAATACTGACACCCAAGAGTCCCCATCCAGAAAATACAGCTGAACAGAGGAGATCGTTTTGTTTTGGTTTTGTTAAATTTAGATTGTTGTGATTTCCTGCAAGTCTAGAAATCCATTATTTAGTTAGTTTTCTCTTTTATCCTACCTGCTCCGCTCTTCTCAAATACTTCTTTTTAAAACCCATGCTTAAACTGAGCTGCTCCCTATATTGGCTGGGGAGAATTCCTTGTTAAAGAGGACAAAAAATAGCTCTGTCTCAGCTGAAACCAGGACAGTAGCACTTTCTGCAATTTACTTACCTCATAATCATAATTTCTTTTGACTTGTAAAAATATTTTTTAAAAAAATTATAAAAATATATAAAAGTAATTAATTAAAATTATTTAAAAAAAAATAGTGAGCAAATTGCTACAGTTGAGATGCACTGAACAGCATTACTAAGTGTCAGTAACATGCCATGGAAACTGCCCCTCCTTTTCACTGGTCCTCAGCAGATGACAGGAAAAGGATCAGCCCCCTCACACAGCAGAACTTCAGGTACTTGTGTTCTGTGAAACAGATGTCAGCATCTTCTTAGGTTGTTACTACATTTCAGTGTTCTTTTCGCTGCTTGATCCAGGTTTCTGAGTAGCTGTTCTCTTTAGATCCTTCTAGCTGGAGGGTTTTTCTCCAAGAGGAAGCTGTTCGAGTTTCATCTTTGTATGCCAACAGCTAGTGCAGTTGGCAAATCTTTTCTAACCATATTTGTCAAGAGGGGCTGTAAATAAATTTGAAATGAATTGTCTAATAGTGAATGGCACAAGGGAATTAAACTCAATTTTAGAAGATAAATTGATGGATTGATGTTTTCTCCTCCGTTTAAGGCTGTGGATCTGTATGTGTTGAGTAGATCTTTACTCACTGTTTGTTGTTTCATACACATCTGAAGCTGCATATACAAGAGCTCCCTAAAGCTGCACTTTTCCTGGGAGACAGGCTGGAGAGGATGTCAGTGTGACTGATGGTGGGTACAGCTGCTCAGCTGAGTGCCTCAGACTGGCTTGGGATGTCCTGGTGCCATCAGAAAACTGAACATGCTCCCGTGTCTCCAGCTCAAGCTCTCTTAGGTGAGGTCTGCGCTGCAGCAGTACTGTGGTTCCCCAGGGACGTGCCAAGCACCTGGCATTCCCATTTCTGTGCCTCCCCAGAGCCCCTCACGCTGGCCAGTTGGCTATCTGGCTAGCTGAGCTGCTCTCAGGGCTCAGCAGTGCACAGGAGCTCTTTCTCAAGGCCAGGGATCTGCTCTGCCTGTTAGGGATTTCAATTTGGTGTTATGCAGCATAATCCAAAAAATGCTTTAGCTATTATACGCCCTCTAAAAATAAAGTAGATTTTGCTGAACTAGACAGGCCAACCAGATCTTGTACTTGTGAACTATTTATGACAAAATCAGAAGCATAAAACAGTAGTTGGTGTGTTTCCATATTCCAGGCTGGGGCGTGCTCAGGAGGCCCCTAATCCTTGCCTGCTGCTTTTAGCTGTTATTGCAGTAGAAGGAATCTATTGCTGCCTGGAGTCCAGCTCGGGCAACTGACAGTGTTTTATTGGGCAGGAGGGCTCTGCTCTAGGACTCGTGCAGCATTTCTGCTCTTTGTTCCTAAACCGTTTTTATAGCTTTGCATATTTTAAAATGAATAATGGCCGTTCCAGCCTCTCGTCCAGGCTGCCATTTCCCACAGCCCGTTCAGTGCCACGCTGATCATTTGTTACTGGGATCAGTAACTTGCATGACTGAAGAACATCTTGTGTTTCATCAAAGGGCATTTCTTGAAAGGGATCCAGTGTTTGTGTGAAGGAGAGATGCAAATCTCTGCTAAATCTTAATAGTTCACTTCAATAGATGATTTCTGGTGTCATGAAGGTGAGGCTGAGATTGCAGATGGTCTAGCCTTGCCTAGACACCCCCCCCCGGACTCTGGGCTCCTAGAGATGCTGAGAAAGGCAGGACTTTGCTCTTAGGAGAACTGAGGCTAACTCAGTGATGGTGGTTTTAGTTCCATCCCTGCACAGAGCTCTGGAGTTTAGCTAGAGGTGTTTTCCACCTTTTACCATGAGGAGTGCTGAGTTTGAAGGTGTGAAGACACAAGCAAAGAATTCTGTGTTTTAATTACAGAATGACACTTCTGATTGAGAATATGCTTTGTTGTGTGTTACATATGAAACTTGATTTACTTCGGGTTTTCACTATAGTAATTTAGATGTTATGAGCTAGGAAACCTTTAAGTTAATTAATGCTTTTAAAATAAAAATGTCAACATTAAATACAAATTAATATAGAAAGTAGAATCTACAGAAAAGTGAATTTTAAGTTTTATTGGAAGAAAATGTCAAAAACAATTGCTTTTAGATTAAGTTTGCATTTAAAATGTTCATCCAAGAAATCTGAGGATAATGATTACATCTGTCATCTCATTTTCGTTCCAGTGATAACAGAATATGGTATATGATACTATGATTTAACTGTGCAGTATATTAGAAAAATATGTTTAGTGAATTTAAAAGCAGTGAGGGGAGGCATTCCTAAAATTATAGGAGTCGAAATTAGGGATTTTAAAATTAGACTCAATAAATTACTCATTAAAGATTTATGATGTACTTGAAGATTAGATATTTACTTGCAATTATTTAATTTGGATTTGATTCAGTATCAGATTTTACTACGTGCAAATCTAAAAGCTGCAATAATTTGACTTAATATATTCAGATAATTGAAGTGGAAAAAGAAGTTTATTATAACTGAAAGCTGAGTATCAAGGAAAGAAAATAGAAGAGCCAGATTCCATCATCTGTTGGTCGATTAATGCATTTGTCAGAGAGTGAGAACAATCATGAAGTGTTTTTCCACTGGACTGCAGCAGAATTTGTGTTCTTGCAGAGAGACACAAGGCACTGGGTGCCACCAGCCTGAAGGGGCTTTGTTAGGTGTTCTCTGGCCTCGATACCTGCAGTGAACCAGAGCCAAACAGAGTTTAGGTGAACTCAGTAGCCTGGGCATCACACGCTCTGCAAGGTCTTCTTGTGGAGGAGTCACATTCTGAAAGGATTAAAATAAATCTGGTATTGCAGGTTGGCTAAAAAGAACAGAGTTTTCTGTGTCTCTAGTGTTGCCACTGGGATGGGCTTGAGTTATTAACAAAATGCAAATGAGCAAACTCAGCAGATCCAAGTGCTAGCCCCTCTGAACCAGAGGGATGTTTGGCAGCCCCCCGTGTCAGCAGGGCACTGGTAACAAGCTGAACAGGGGCTGGTTTGAACACACTCAGGTCTGCTTGTGCATCTTTGGCTGGGCTGGGAGGAGTGAGCACCCAGCACTGTGCAGCTGACTCTGTGGATCATGTCCTGGATGGGTTTCAGGACTAATCCAAGCAGGCAGCAGCCCGGGATAATCAGGGCTGGTGAAATTGCCCGGTTGATTGTTCTGCGTGCTGAGCTTGCTACTGCTGCTGCACGGGTGGCTGTTTGCTGCAGGGGATGCTGCTGGGGAGAGGGGGAGGATGAGCTGAGAGGCCTCAAGCTGCAGGGCCAGCAGCTTCTGGAAGAAGAAGGAACCACAGACATGGCTCTGAATTCACTGTCACCCTCATCTTCTGCCTCTCTGCCCCTTCCTATGGGACATCACTAGCCCTCAGTGCAGAGACATTCTGTTCTGCCAAGTTGAGAAGTGGCTCTGGCTCTGTGTGTAGCTGCTAGCACTGCTGGCCTGCTGCAGGAGAGAGTAGATGGCTTTCTGATGGAGTTACCAGATCATAATGTATCCACACCAGCATATGGACCATCCTCCCTTTGACTCTAGGTGATACCTGTTGATAAGATGGGAATCATATGTGCAAAGGAATTCCTTTACCTTCATTGTTGCAGCAGCAGCAAAGGTCGTTATGGGGCTATTAAAGGTCTGTGGGGCTTTGACAGAGGGTTTTCTTCTACAGAACCATCAGCCTTTCAGTTATTGCTGTTGACATCTCTAACGCCTACAAACAAACAGAAAAAAAAAGAAAATCATTGGAATATGAAAGTTAAATAATGAACAGCTTATTTTCTTTCCTATTCTGTAAGAAGCTGGGAAGAGGGAAAGCCACACCTGTTAGAGGGACTGTCAGAGGTGCTAATTGCTGCTCCTGGGGAAGAGGAGAGGCAATGAGGTGAGGTGCTTTGCCTCATCGACGTTTGCTAATGTTATTGCTTCAGCTTAGGGTTATGGTTCTGATAAGAAAGGAAGAGAGGTGATAAATAGGGGAAGCATTTTCCTGTTGGTGATTGCTTTCTTGGGGGCAGTAGGTGCAGGACTGCTCAATGTTTCACTTGGCAATGGGTAAACTGTAATCTGCACACTATGTTTCCTACATTTTATTTTAAAATAAATATATAATTTGAAGAGACCATGCAAAGATCAGACATTGAGGTTATTTTCTGTTGATTTCATCTGCTTAGAATATTTTTGTCTCCCCTGAATTCAGTAGTAGGAAATCTTTCAGGAATCAGTTGGACTGAGGATTTATGTTTTAATTACAAAACTGAATCCAGTTAATCTAAGCACCTTCAAGTTAACCTATTTTAACAAATGCAAACGCTCAGTCACTTTCTTGCAAAGATTAATGTCACAGCCTGCATTTTTCTGGGAGAAGCCAAGAGAAGCTGACCATGACAGCAAAACTGTTTGTGAAAGTCTGCAGTGGTCCTCTGGGATTTCTAAAGCAATCTTCTCCTCAAGAAAAGCAACTTAAAATTGAAGCTGGCAGAAAGTGGTGATATTGAGTACAAACACGAGTGAAAAAAAGGGTAGTTAAGCAACAGAGAAATATTGAAATGCCCCAGTGGCAGGTGCACATCTGTGTGGTGGGGCAGCAGAGCACACACAGCTGGAACAGAGCTGGGAAGGAAGTATTCTGCTTGTTTGCACACTTGCAATGACTGATGATTTTTTCCTCTTTGAAAAGAGTTGAAAATCAAACAATTTTTTTTTTCAGAGAGCCACAAATTGGAATTAAATATTTGTTGCCTTTAAGAAAACTCTATTTGCTTTTAAGAAGAGGGAAAAAAAATCTGATTATTTAATAGGATAAATCTTTGTAAGGAAATGGTGGGGAACTGGCACTCCAGGTGAAGGCTGTTCTGAGACGCCAGAGCAGATGTGGCTAAGCAAAGCATTTGTACCTCTCCCATGAGAATCATGTGCACACGATTATCAATTGCATGTGTGCCCAGACTGCAGTGCTGCCCATTGACGTGCTTAGGTGTCTTGGCAAGAGAAAGTTTTGGAGGGCCCTGGTGAGTTATTTTAACCATTTTTTGACAGTTTCTTTTTATGAGAATACTTAGAATAAAAGTATCACCACAAATGTGGTTTCAGCAGCATCAGAGAGAAATGTGTGAGTGCAAGAGGAATATTCAGGCCAGGGAGATTCCAGCTGATGGTGGAGAGCAGATGAAGTCCAGGGTTAAAATCTCTCTCTGATAAGAAGGTTGTAGGGATTACATCTCTTTATGGCATTGCACATATGACTGAACAGTAAAAAACATTTCATAAAACTTGATTTATGCCATGAGAGAGTGTTGGATTGGAATGCAGTTGAGAAGTGTGCATATGGCATGTGTTCTGCTTCCTTGATTTGCATTCCTCGTGGAATAAAATGCTCACAGTTTGAATAAATTACAAAGGAAAAAAAGGTAAGTAATGTTTTGCTTTTACCCAGGCACTTCAACTAGAAAATAATAAAACACTGTTTTGGCACAACAAATCCTTAAGTATGATAAAGCTTAGACTTTGAATTTTTAATACTGTTTCCAGTCAAAGTGACAAGGAAATATTTTAAGTGTTTAATCTAAATTAATCTCCCAGTTTTCTGCCTCAGAATTTATTTTACAGTTGTAGACATTTACACCTCTAGGGACTTCTATTTTTACATAGCTTCTTGATTGAAGTTAGTAATAAACTCTGCATTCTTCTCTTTTGTTTGCCACCACTCCCGTTTGAAGCAAGTGTTTGTTTGGCATGGGATGCTCCCCTAAGGCAGGCAGGAGAAGAGCACAATGCATTATTAATTAAGAATGGAAATAAGAGAATGCAGCCACTGCAGTGCAGAGCTGGGGTGCTGAGGTGAACTGAATCACAGAATCACAG